>WEIS01011835.1:0-24398 GCA_013389965.1 Todus mexicanus
GGGAACCAGGGACATCCCACTGTTCCTGTTTGGCAACAGACTACAGCAAAACCAAGACACGTGCCCTGTTTTGCATAGCAAAGCAATACCTAAGTGTTTCCCCCATGGACATATTCTCCCCCTGGGCCTAATCAATTCTGGAGGGGACTGTCTCCCTGACATGCTTTCCTCGAGCAATAGGGACACTCTTGCAGAGCACAGTGGTCTCCCTGGTGCCATAGTGGTGTTTGGGGCTGTGTGACAGGGATCCAGAGGGCTCCAGGTGGAGACATGCTCTCTTAGTGGTGAGAAAGTCCTATTGGGTGGTAGAAAGCTGTGATGGAATTCTCTAAGCCTCTTATCCTTCCTTCCACAGGGTTTCCAGCAGAAGTTTGCCTTCCATAGTAAAGAGATTGTAGCCATCAGCTGTTCCTGGTGCAAGCAAGCGGTGAGCAAAGCCCCCGCTGAATGTCTTATCAACCTGTTCTGCACCTAATGACCTCTGCTTTCTGCAGACTCCCCAAGGACTCCCCAAGCTGTTTCTCTGCATCTGCGAGCTCCTACGAGAAACTTTCTCCTTATTGCCTTCCCATTAAAAAATTCTTGCATGGTTTCCTCCAGCACTTCCTGCACTGGCTTGGGGGACCTGGGAGGAGGAGAAGATGACTGTCACCAGCAAACGGAGCAGCTGAGTTTTCTCTGTCTTCTCCTTTCCCAGTATCACAGCAAAGTGTCATGTTTTATGCTGCAACACATCGAAGAACCCTGCTCACTGGGGGCTCACGCTGCTGTTGTTGTTCCTCCCACCTGGATTCTGCGTGTCCGGCGGCCCCAGGTAAGTCACCGCAGCTCTTGTGACTCTTTCACAACTCCTGCTTGCCCAACAGCTCACAGAGTTTTTGGATTTGTTTCTTTTCTCTCTAGAATCCACTGAAATCCAGTAAGAAGAAGAAGAGGACATCGTTCAAGCGGAAATCAAGCAAAAAGGGGGCAGAGGTAAGAGATGAAGGGACGGGGAATGACCTTGTCTTGGAAGGGGAGAGGAACTGGACAGTGAAGAGCAGGGCTGGTAAACCAAGGGCACTTTGCTCGGTGTGTGGTGAGACTAAGGAGAGTGAGGTGGAGGAAGGGTGCCTGCTAACAGGGCAAATCCCAGATACAAGGCTTATGGGGTGGGTAGGATGTTCTCTGTCTCCCACTCCTGACCTGTATGATGTTAGGGCTGAGCTGGAGATGGGAGCTTGCATTGCCCTGGCGTTGTTGAAGGACCTACAGTGTCTCTTGCAGGAAGGGAGATGGAAACCCTTTGTCATCAAGCCCATGCCAGCTCCTCTCATGAAGCCGTTGCTGGTATTTGTGAACCCCAAGAGCGGTGGCAATCAGGTACAGCTTTGTTCTACATCTCCCTGAGAAGGCAGCTCCATGAGGGCATCGTCATTTGGCTGCTGAGGTCTCCTGGTTTTGGTGATGTCTCAGCAGAAGAAGCAAGGCAGCTCCCTTAATGCCAGTTTGTTACCTGGCAATTCCCACCTAGGCCAGGCTTTGCCTGAGTCTCCCCAAGAATGATATTGTCTTGGCCTGGCCCCAGGACCAGATGCCTTCTTCCAGTGGGATCTCCCTGTTACTTGAAGTCTTTTTTCTCTCCACAGGGAGCCAAGATCATCCAATCCTTCATGTGGTATCTCAACCCACGGCAAGTTTTTGACCTCAGCCAGGGTGGACCCAAGGAGGCGTGAGTATTGATGGGGGCAGCGCTCTTCTTCCCCAGAGATTCCTCCTCAGAGCTCTTCCCGTGGCTGGCAGAAGCTTGGTGCTCCATAGCTCTCTTGTGCAAAAGAGACCTCTGATGAGTTCATGCATTGAGAAACCTCTCTAGGATACCTTATGGTCAGTCAGTGTTACCTGCTGGAAGGCTGGTCTAATCTAAAGGATAGCAGCAAGGAAACCAACTGTGGGGTGAGGTTCCCAGACCTAGGTGATTATATTCAATTAATACTGTGCGAATCTTGTCTACTTGCCGCATGCAGTTTATCGATGTGTGTGCAGGGTGTGGACATCCTGCTCTTCCTCTGCAAGAGATGGTGAAGCCAAAGTTCCTGTGGCTTTGCACAGTGCTATGAACTGCTGTGGCAATGCGGAGGGAGACATGCACGTGGCTTTGTGAATGCCAAGGGCTCTGTGAGGACAGGAACCCCTACAGCCTCTGAGTAACACCTTTGATGCCTCATCCCTCCCTTCCTCACCCTCCCTGTTCCCTGCAGACTGGAGCTGTACCGCAAGGTCCACAACCTCCGGATCCTGGCATGTGGGGGAGACGGCACGGTGAGTCCCCCAGCACCCTCATGTCTGCAGTGCCCTTTGTCCCAGGCCTTTCCAGTGCTGGCAGCAGCCCTCCTCACTCGCTGTAATCTAGAATGAGGCAAAATGTGTGCTCTGTGTCCATGGTACAGGCTGGTGGCATTGGATACTGCAGGTCCCCTCAGGTGCTGCTCCAGAGAGTGCTGGTCTGTGGCATGTCTAGATTTGTAGCCCTTTTGGGGACCATTGTCCTCACTGGGGTTACCAGTATCTCCTGCAGCACCCATCTGGAGCGTTAAAGACTGTGAATAGCCTTGGTGGTGGCTCAGGGGACCCAGTCTCTGCACCTCTGCCATTGCTAGGGCTCTGAATCGCCTCCAGCTGCCCAACAGGCCCTGAAATAACCGTATCTTTGCTCTCTCTTGCTGGAGCAGGTGGGCTGGATACTCTCCATTCTGGACCAGTTACGCCTCAACCCACCTCCTCCTGTGGCCATCCTACCTTTGGGGACAGGGAATGACTTGGCGAGGACGCTGAACTGGGGTGGGGTAAGTGATGGGCACAAGAGCCTGCTGTTGACAGAGCGGGGGCTGAGCTCTTTGGCTGCAGTTCAGTGCATGAGTGGGGATTTGCATGGGCTGGGCGTTTTGAGTTTCCCTAAATATAGACCAGCAATTAAGTGCCATTTGGATGTTACTGTTCTGACATTGGAATTATTCTGCATTAGATTACAATCTATTAGGACGTTAACAAAAGTAATTATTATTTCAAACTTCGGGAGACTTTTAGAAGGAAGATGTGTTATGTTAAATTTGAAGTCACACTTTGTTGTGCATTCAAGTAGAATTCATCTTTTCCACGTCTTTTGCTCCGGGATGTCTTTCTTAAGCCCACTGTCTCTGGGGCATCTCTGTGGGAGACAGGTAGGAGACTCACCAAGTCCTGCTCTTCACCAGGGTTACACAGACGAGCCTCTGTCTAAAATCCTGTCACACGTAGAAGACGGGAACATTGTGCAGCTTGATCGCTGGAACCTCCATGTGGAGCCAAACCCTGACGCAAACCCTGAGGAAAAGGATGAGGCAGCTGCTGACAAGGTGGGACACCTCTGCACTATGTTTGTTCCCTGCACTGGGGGTCTGCATTCTCCTTACACCCACTGGCTCAAGGAGCCTCAGCACCTGGGCCTACAGTGAGTGTTGGGCTGGTGTTTCCCTATCCCTGCTTCAATTGCAGTCCTCTCCTCATGGTGCTGACCCACAGCACTCATGGTGAGGTGTGTAGAGATCAGAACTAAATGTTCACCAGAGGTTTTTAAACACAGCTTGCAACATATGTAAGCCCAGTCCCTTCTGAGACTGTTTCTTTAGCAGAAACATGGGTGATTGCAGGTATCTCAGAGAGCAGTGTGTGTCCCCTTGGACCACATCCCTTATTCCTGGGACCCAGGTGCCCATCTGTCATCTCAGGCTGATGACCTCTGTATTTTCCTGGGAGGAAAGCAAGCGGGGTCCCTCAGCCTCCTGAGCGCCATACATGGCTCTGCTGCAACCTGACCTCATCTTTGCTGTGGCCACATTCTGGCAGCCTCATCCTTATTCCTCCTTTTCTTTCCAGCTCCCCTTGGATGTCTTTAATAACTACTTCAGCCTTGGCTTTGACGCGCGGGTGACGCTGGAGTTCCACGAATCCCGAGGTACAGGGGGTGGCAGGGCTGGGACAGGGTCTGTGGTGGGAGTTGCCCCAGAGCTGGGCCTATAAAACATTCTTCAGGAAACTGAACAAGAGAATTGCCCCAGGGACAGGGCTGGAAGTGAAGACTGAGAAGCAAGTGGAGGCCACAGAGGAGGAAAAGGGGTGCCTGCAGGAAAAGAGATCTGGGGGCTGCCTCCGGGCCAAGGCTGGTTGGAGAGCTGTGTCTGGGAAGAACTGGCAAGTGAAGTATTTCCATGTGCAGGCCAGTGACCTGGGCTTTTCTCTCCTTTCCCTAGAGGCCAACCCAGAGAAGTTCAACAGCCGGTTTCGGAATAAAATGTTCTATGCTGGGGTGAGTGTGTGGAGGATATCTGGGCATGCCTTCACAGCAGCCTTAGCATCAGATGGAGCACAGGCATGACCCTGCCTCCTGTCTGCACCCTAAACTCACTTATCCAAGTTTCACAAGCCTTCATGTGCACCCAAGCTGAGGTCCCCTGGAGCTGGAGAGCTGTGCTGCAGCTCTGGGAAGCACAACTCCTCTTTGGCTGTGAGCACTGCTGGCAGCACAGCTTGCTTCTCTGGCCTGTGGTACAGTTGCTATGTTGATCTCCTGCCACTATTGTTCTTATTCTCTGCCTCATGGATGGTCACCCAGGCAGGACCTCTTAGGACCTGTGAGGAGGCAGGCTGTCCCCCCTGCAGAGGAATGGGAAGCCTTTCCATAGAATTCCCACACTACTTCGGTCTTTTACTTTATACCTTGGGCCAGTTCCCCTGACCTAAATATGCCACCCTCCTGTATCTCACCTCTTGAGCTTTGTGTCTGTGTTCTCTTTGCTCATCCATTTCCCCCATCCTCAGTATACCTTCCTACCAAGTGGCTGGGTGGCTGGTACATGAGCAGGACTAGAGACCAGGTGCTGCTCTGTACCATCTCACATATCTCCTGTTTGTGTCTCCCCTCTTCTCTGTACAGTCAAACACAAAACAGACCCCAGGGTGGGTGTAACATATCGTCCCTCCTAGTTTCCCTAAATGGGGTCACATCTCCAGAGGGGGTCACACCAGCTCCATTTTATAGTACTCTGTTACAGCTTGAGGCTGAATTTCTCTCTTTTGACTATAATCTCTCGCTGGAGGAGATCCACCTTGCCAGCTCTTCCCTAAAGCCAGGACTGGGCTGGCAAGGGAGCACTAGGACCTGTTACTGAAGGTGCCTCGAGGTTTTTGGTAGGCCAAATAGCAAGCAGAACAGATCAAGTTGCTTTTGGCAGTGGGGGAGAGGAGAGGGCTTCTGCCAGTGAACAAGGAGGGGATTTGCTGCTTTTAGCAGCTGAGGTCTGAATGTCGGTGGCAGGCTTCCTGGCTGCCCATTTCCATGAACGTCTGGGCACTAACACAGTCTCTTGCCTTCGCAGACGGCCTTCTCTGACTTCCTCACCGGGAGCTCCAAAGACTTGGCAAAACATGTCAAGCTGGTTGTGAGTGTGCAGGGGTGCTCTGGGCCGGGGTGGGGGTGTGTGGAGTGCAAGCTGTGGAGGTTTGAGGAGCAGTCACTTGGCACACTGAGTATCTCAGGGTTGGGGAGAGCGTGGTTTTGTGAGCATCAGCTTCCCCTGGCTTGGAGGATGGTCACTGTAGGGAGCAGAGAGCGGAGGCCATTTCCTCCCAAGTGGGTAGTGTGGGCCAGGCCCCCCTTTTACAACAGCTTAAACGCCCCTGTATTGTCTCCAGTGCGATGGAACAGACCTGACCTCCAAGATCCAGGACCTGAAGCCTCAGTGCCTGGTCTTCCTGAACATCCCCAGGTGAGTAGCCCCAGGACCTGCCCTCATGAATGGGCCTCCTCATCCCTCTGCCACAGATCCTTGCTCAGGTCTGGGGTACCTGTCCATGCTCACAATCCCTTCACAGGTACTGTGCAGGCACCATGCCCTGGGGCAACCCTGGGGAGCACCACGACTTTGAGCCACAGCGCCACGATGATGGCTGCATTGAAGTTATTGGCTTCACCATGACATCCCTGGTGAGTCGGTGCTGTTGCCGGTTGTAGCTAGCAACCAGAGGAGCAACTGGTCCCACTGACCAGGAGTCAGCCAGCCCACCAGCTCCACGGGAGTTGTAGTGCTGGCCTGTGTTACAGTGTCTGCTCTCTGAGATTTAGGCGAGGTGCTGTCATACCTTGGTCTGTCTGGATCCTTTCCCACTGAGATCAGGCCTGAGACCCTCAGAACTTGGTTCACTTGCACCATCTCTCTGACAATGGGTGTTTCCCCCATACATCCTTCAGTCAGTGCTCTGCTCTCACTCTGGACCCTTTCGCAGGCTGCCTTGCAGGTCGGTGGCCACGGGGAGCGGCTGTGCCAGTGCCGGCAGGTGGTTCTCACCACGTACAAGGCCATCCCCATGCAGGTAGATGGAGAACCCTGCAAGCTGGCGGCTTCCTGCATCCGCATCTCCCTGCGCAACCAAGCCAACATGGTGCAGAAGACCAAGCGGCGCAACTCCATGCCTCTGCTTAATGAGTAGGTTTCTTAGCTCAATCTGACACCTTCTCATCAAGGCGGGAGGAGCGGAGGAGGAAGGGATGGGATTGATTCATCACTCGCAGAGGCATTTCCATTCTCTCTCAAGGAGAGCTGGGAAGGGTCACAGAAGTAAGGCCAGACCGTGATGGTGGAGAAACTGCTGGTGCTAAGCTCCCCATCCTACTTTGTGCAGAAGACTGTGCTCTTGCCTGCTTTGGAGGGGCGAGTGGGGTAAGAAGAAAATGAACTATCCCTTTCTGATCCCTTCCCTTTTCCTTCCCCCCTGCATGTAGCCAGCAGCCAGTGCCTGAGCGGCTGCGGATCCGGGTGAGCCGAATCAGCATGCGTGACTACGAGGCACTGAACTATGACAAGGAAAAGCTCAAGGAAGCCTGTGAGTGACCAGCTGAGTGATCAGGGAGTAGGAGGCCCAGTCCACAAGTCTGGCAGTGCCCTCAGCTAAGCTGTGGAAGGTGTTGGGAGTTGGGGCACAGGCTGTTCCCTGAGTTGTGTCTTGTGCCCTGTCATTCAGCTGTGCCATTGGGGATCATCGTGGTTCCTGGAGACAGTGACCTGGAGTTGTGCCGGACCCAAATCGAGATGCTGCAGGAGGTGAGTCTCTGTGTGGGAAGTGATCACAGATGGATGTCAAAGATGGAGGGGCTCAGGGAAGAGATTTCTAAGCTTCCTTGACCTGCACACACAAACACACACACACATGCTTCTGATAGCAGATCACGGTTTGCCTTCACCATGTGGATCCTAAGCTAGAGGCTTGTTGCTCCCTGGCAGCTTCTTTCTCAGCATTACCCTTCTGACTTTAAATTCCAAGCCCAGAGCATCAGTATCCCAGAAAAATTAAGAGGCAGTGGAAAAAGCCACCACACATCCTATGGGGGCATCTCACCCCGTGAGTGTTAGGGGAGGACTTTCCTCTGTCCCTTTGTTTGCTGGGCTGTGTTCCTTCAGCTCTGCATCCTCTGTGTTTTCTGGCACAGCTCTACTCCCCCCAGGTTCCTGGATTAGGGTTGTCCCCTCTTCAACTCTTTTCATTTGCAAGTACTAACTTTTGTGCTCCTGACAATGTCCTAGCACGCATCTGTGACCCAGACACGGGCTCTGTTACCCTTGCTCCTGATGAGCAATGCCTTCTGAGCCTCAGCATGCCTCCTGGTGCTGCACTGCTCAGTCTCATTTTTCTCCTAGAAGATTGAAGGGACCTTGCTCAGTCCCCAGATAGTTGGCTTCTGTGCCTTAGGGAATCCCATCCAGCATGTGCCTGGTCTCCTGCAGGGATGAGGTGCAGAGCTGTTTGCCCAAGCTGACACACTGTCATCTGTTCCTTCTATGCATCCAGGCATGCTTTGTATGCCTGTTCACTGACTGCCTCGTGCCCAGGCATTGATGAGGGCACACAGGCAGNGGCCAAGAAATATGACTTTATCCTCTCTTTTTTTATGCAGGAGGGAGATGGAGCCAAACCAAAGACACTGTCATCCCAGAAGCTGTCGCCCAAGTGGTGCTTCCTGGACTGTGAGTATCATTCTCCCTGGGGATTGCTGACTGTGTCTGACTGTGTTCTGGTGAGGTCCTTCAGTTTGCCATCTCAGTGGGAGTAGGGGACGGAGATCCATGCGGCAGCAAAGACACAGGGGTTATCGATGGAAACTATGGAAACACCTGAGAAATGTCACTTAGGAATTAGGGCTTCTCACCCCCAAAAAGGTGGCAGGATCAATAGCCCATCTGAAGTGCATCTACACCAATGGACACAACATAGGCAACAGAGAGGAGGAGATGGAAGCCATTGTGCAGCAGGAGAACTATGACATAGTTGCCATAACGGAGACATGGTGGGATGATTTGCACACCTGGAGTGCTGCAATGGATGACTGTACACTCTTCAGAAGGGATAGACCAGGAAGGAGAGGCAGTGGGCTTGCCCTGCGTGTTAGGGAGTGTTTTGGTTGTCTAGAGCTTACTGATGGTGACAAAAGGATTGAGTGTTTTATGGGTGTGAATCAAGGGGAAGACCAGCAAGGCAGATAACATGGTGGGAATCTGTTATAGACTGCCCAACCAGGATGAAAAGGCAGGTGAAATATTCTGTAAGCAGCTGGGTGAAGTCTCACAATCTCTAGCCCTTATTCTTGTGGAGGACTTCAACTTTCCAGATGTCTGCTAGAAATACAATATTGCAGAGGGGAAACAGTCCAGGAGGTTTCTGGAGCATGTGGAAGATCATTTCCTGACATGCTAGTGACTGAGCTAGGGAATGCTAGGAATGCTCTCTGCTAGATTTGTTCAAAAACAGAGAAGGACTTGTGGGTGATGTGATGGTTGGAGGCTGTCTTTGGTATAGAGATCACAAATGGTAGAAGTTTTCCATTCTTAGAGACGTAAGGATGGGGATCAGCAGGACTGTTAACCTTTGGCTTCCGGAGGGTATACTTTTGACCTGTTTAGGAGACCAGTTGACAAAGTCCCTTGGGAGGCAGTCCTGAAGGACAAAGGAGTCCAGGAAGGTTGGACATTCTTCAAGGAGGAAATTTTTAAGGTGCAGGAGCAGGACATCCCCATGTATGGGAAAACAAGCTGTTAGGGAAGAAGACTGGCTTGACTGAACAGAGTTTTGTCTGGAACTCAGGAAAAAAGGAAAGTCTGTGGCCTGTGGAAGAAGGGGCAGGCAACTCTTGAAGACTACAAGGATGTTGTGAGGCTGTGCAGGGAGAAAATCAGAAGGGGCAAAGCCCAACTAGAACTTTATCTGGCTACTGCTATAAAAGACAATAAAAAACACTTCTGTAAATATATCAGCAATAAAAAGAGGGTTGAGGAGATGCGAGTAGGAAACCAAGGATGAGGAAAATGCCAAGACAGTGAATGGCCTTCTTTGCCTCAGTCCAGTTGTTCTCTGGGTACTCAGCCCCCTGAGCTGGAAGATAAGGACAGTGAGGAGACCATCTTGAGTGCCATCACTCAGCGTGTACAGGACAACCAGGTGATCATGCCTGGTCAGTGTGAGCCTGAAAGGCAGGTCCTGCTTGACTAACCTGACCTTCTATAACAAGATAACCCACTTAGTGATGAAGGAAAGACTGTGGATGTTGACTACCTAGACTTTAATAAAGCCTTTGACATTGTTTCCCTCAGCATTCTCCTGAAGAAACTGGTTCAGCATTCTCCTGGAGAAACTGCCTGCTCATAGCTTGGATGCGCATGCTCTTCTCTGGATAAAAAACTGGCTGGATGATTGAGCCCAGAGAGTGGTGGTGAATGGAGTTAAATCCAGCTGGTGGCCTGTCACAAGTGGTGTTCCCCATGGCTCAGTACTGGGGCCAGTTCTGTTTCATGTCTTTGTCAATGATTGGGATGAAGGGATCAAGGCACCCTCAGTGAGTCTGCAGATGACGCCAAGTTGGGCAGGCGTGTTGATCTGCTTGAGGTTAGGGAGGCTCTACAGAGGGATCTGCCCAAGCTGTATAAATGTGCTGAGGCCAATTGTATGGAATTCAACAAGGCCAAGTACCACGTCCTGCACTTTGGTCTCAAAAAACACAGGCAATGCTACAGGCCTGGGGAAGAGTGGCTGGAAAACTGCCTGGCAGAATAGGAACTGGGGGTTCTGGGTGACAACCGGCTAAATATGAGCCAGCAGCATGCCCAGGTGGCCAAGAAGGCCAACAGCAGCCTGGCTAGTATGAGCTCTAGTGTGGCCAGCAGGACTAGGGACGTGATTGTCCGCCTGTACCTCAGCACTGGTGAGGCTGCACCTCAAATACTGAGTTCAGTTTCTGGCCTCTTGCTATGATAAGGACATTGAGGTGCTGGGGCATGTCCAAAGAAGGGCAAAAAAGCTGGTGAAGGGTCTAGAGAACAGGTCTTAAAGAGGAGTGGCTGAGGAAACCGGGGTTGTTTAGCTTGGAGAAAAGGAGGCTCAGGGGAGACCTTACTGCTCTCTACAACTACCTGAAAGGAGCTCGTGGGGAGGTGGGGGTTGGCCTGTTCTCCCAAGTAACAAAAGGACAAGAGGAAACCGTCTCAAGTTTCACCAGGAGGAGGTTTAGGTTGGATATTAGGAAAACATAATCTTCATCGAAAGAGTTGTTAACCATTGGAACAGGCTGCCCAATGAAGTGGTGGAATCACCATCTCTGACTCTCTGGCTGCTGAGCATGAGTAGAGCAAGGAGCATCTGCTGATCTCCTGCCCTCAGAGCTGTAGGCAGCTTGGTGGCATGTGTCAGGTCACTGCAGGACTGCTGGGATTGCTCTCCTGTGTTGTGCAGGCAGGGGGCCCCCCTGCTCCAGCATGCTGGGAGTGCAGCTCACCGTGAGCATCCCAGTGGTATGGGGAGCAGGCTCCCCACTCCGCTGCAGCTGCTGCTTCTCTCATACCAGAAAGCAGCTTTCTCCTTGCCATTTGCCTTCACTGACCAAGAGGCTCCAGAGCTCTCCCTCTGTACCTGGAAGCTGGCCAAGAGAAGTCACTGCTGGTGACACTTCATCTCTCTGACTTCCCAGTAGAGCACAGCAGAGCACAGCTGAAGGTTGCAAAGTGAGCCTGTGAAGCCTCATGCTCAGCAGAGAGGAGGCAGCTTCTACCTTGGAAGTTCCAGCCCTGCACGTGGGGCTGCTGGCACCGCTGCTTCCGGGTGTCACTGCCAGGACTGCTGTACCAGGACTGCTTTCCCTCTTCCTGACAGTCTCCCAGGAGCAGGTTCTGGGCTCAGGAAAATGTGTCAGGAACAAGGCCAGAGCTTCATTCAAGGCAGCGTAGGCTCATTCAAGTGACTAAATTACAGACCTTCAGCAACAGCTCCCTGGCTATAAATCTCCAGCCAGAACAGGATAAACATACCACTTGCACTCCTCTCATCTGTTCTGGCCCATCCCTGTGCTGTTTGCAGAAAGAATTCCCTGGGTCCCCAAGGGTCCCACTGCAGTGTCCTCGCCTGGGCAGGCACCAGCAGCCTGGCTAGATACTAGGGAAATGCCGCCTTGCGTGGGAATCTGATTGTCCTGGTACTGTGCTCATACTTGTCCTGCTCTCCTCTGGTGATGCTCTAAGTCTCCAGCCCCTCCCTGCTCTCCTGGGAGTGATGGCTGTGTGGGTCTGACTCCAGCATAGCCACTTGTTCTATTGGTGTTGAAGCTCCTTTCGTGCTTTGGGGATCTCCCCTCTAAGGAAGAGGGATGAGCACTCAGACAGTGTCCTGAAGGGAAGGGGGCTCCTCCTGGTCAGAGGGTGCTGTTTGCTTTGCTGTGTGCTCTGTGCAAGCCACGAAGTGGCTGTATAGTTTGCTGTCCAGTCCAGTTCAAGTCCATTCAGTGGTGGAAAGTGGCCATCTCCTTTGTCTCACACCAAGAATCACCCTGTCTCGCTCTGTCCCTGTCTTATAGCAACCACGGCAGATCGGTTCTACAGGATAGACCGTGCACAGGTAAGTGGAGCTTCATACCCTCCAGCATCTACTGGGAAGATACTTGGGCATCCCACCTTCACACAGACTGAGAGGCAGGCTTAGCCTCAGGGACATTCAGTTCTTGTACCTCTGCCCTGCACTGTGACATCCTCTGAGGGGTAGTGTGATGAGCCTGACTCAGGACCAGCCTCAGCACCTCCAGGTTCCTGCAGAAAAGGGAGGAAGTGTGGATGGGAGCAGAGAAGCTTGGGTTGGAAGCTGCCTGCAGGGCCCTACAGCAGAGCAGGTAAGAAATAGCAACATAGCAAGACTGACCAGGGGGCCCACCAGTTGGGATCATCTTAACCAGTATTAAATACTTTCACTAATGATCTGGAGAGGAGGACATGAAGATGAGGCGTACAGGTCATCTGCTAAGTTGGCAGGAGATAGGAAGGCTGAAAAGGACAAAGAAATGCAGAGGCTTTCCAGGCACAGGTCTCAGGACTCTCTGAGCCACCATCACTCTGCTGAGCAAGTGGGTGGGCTACAAGACATGAGAGCTGAGGAGATGGAGCTATGCAAAAGTAAATCTTGCTTCTGAGGAGGGATGCTCTTTCTTTCAGGAGCACCTCAACTATGTGACAGAGATCTCTCAGGACGAGCTCTATGTGCTGGACCCAGAGCTAGTGATCACCCAAACCGTGGGCACCTCTCCTGCCATGCCTGACCTTGTCGACTCTTCTGCTACACCCACTGGGCACCATTTTGCATTCCCCTCCTCTTCCTCCTCTCCACCCTCCTCTCCTGCCCCCAGGTGAGTCTGCAGTGGGGGTGGTGGACCTCAGGGAGGATGGGCAGTGATGGAAAAGCCAGGACTGGCTTCACAGCATTGATCCCTGGGCCTGATTACAGGGGGACTCCCTGGAAAGCACACAGGAATTCAGTGCTGAGTTAGACCAACGGATGAGATGCCACCTTGTCTTCCCTGCTCTTCTTGCAAGCATGACTGGAAGCAGTGGGGCATTACCAGGTGGCTTAGCCATGGGGTCAAGCCCCAGCACCTGGCCCATGAGGCAAAGGGTCTGGGTGTCTTTCAGCCCAGCTGAGGTCAGCCTCAGGTATGGATAAGCAACGGAGCTGGGAGCAGCAGCAGAAATGGGAATGGAGGTGGGGAAGAAGCCAAGTCAGGGAAGAAGCAAATGGTATGACCAAAGAGCAGCAGGCCTTTGGCCTGTCTCTCCTTCTGCTTACTGGAGGAGTGCCATGGACAGGCTTCTCCACAGCCGTCCCTCTATCTGCAGCATGCCCTTTTAGGCGATCTTCTGCCAGCACTGGTGGGGTTAGTTACACCTTTTCTTCTTCCCTTGCAGTGCTGAGCCTGAGCGCTGCCTCCCACAGAAAGGTGAGTCTTGTCCCAGCTCCTGTCGCACTGCCTCTCAGCTTGTGTAGATTTGGGTCTCTACCATGGGTTTTTTTGGCCTGTCTGTTCCTTGGAGTGCAGGCAGGAGCCCTGCTGCCCATGTGCTAGGTGGGAGCGTGGAGCCCTGCCGGCAAGTGACTCCAGAGGTGGGCAGCAGAGACCTGTCAGGGATCTGTGGGGCAGCCAGCAGGGCCAGGCTCCTTCCCAGCTCTGCCCTTTCAGGAAATGGCATGGTGATGGATTAATCCACCACCTGCGGAGCCAAGTGCTGTGGGCTGGGTCAGGGGACTGTCTACCAGGGCTGGTGGGAGCCGGGGAGGTAGGAGCACAAGGTCAGGGGCCTCACCAAGCTGAGCAAATGGAAAGAGTTTCCTGGAGCTTGAGTAGATCCCAGTGCCTGGAATTGTGAGTGAGTCATCTCAGCCACTGGATGATGCCCGGGAGGTCTGTTCGCCAGTTCCATCATAAGTCATCCTGCCCATGGGCAGAGACTGCTTGCCCTGCACGTGCACCTCCCTGGGGCTGGGGTTTGGCTGTGCCCCCAGCTACACAGTGTCTTGCTCCTTTCACTGGCTTGTCTCTTATATGCCTGAAGGTGAAGGAGTCATGTAAAGCCAGTCTGACCAAGGGATTAGCACTTGAAGGACCTTGGACTGTACCCTCAGCTGATCACTCTGTGCCACCAGTGCCCAACCCTTGGCTCCAGATTTAGATAAACAGCGTTATGCTTGGACTCTTCTGACACCTACCCATCTCCCTTCTTTGCAGATGACCTTCTGATAGAAGCTGCCAAGAGCGGCAACTTCAGCAAGGTAGGTGCTCCCGTACCCTGCTTGGCTGGCATGCCCTTTGGGCTGTGGGAAGCCCAGGCAGCTGTCCTCCACAACTGCCTTGGAGCAGCTCCTGTTGAGGGACTTTCTCCAGGAGAGGTGGCTGGAAACCAGCAAGCTTCTGGCAAGATGCCCTGTTCCTCTCCTGGGGGAACATAGAAGGGACTTGGTGACATCCTGAGCTGGACAGAACTCCCCTCCAGGCCTCCAATGTCCACACAACCTGCCAGACACCCTGGCATGCCATGCTAAGGCTTGGGGCTTGGAGCTGGGAAAGGCAACTCATTCCAATGCAATCTGACAATCCTGTAGTTCCAGGAGCTTCACCGGGCTGGAAGAGACCTGATGGTGCGAGATTCCTCGGGCCAGACCGTCCTCCACCATGCTGTCAAATCAGGAAGCAAAGACATTGTCAAATACATCATTGAGAATGGTAAGCTGAAGCCAGATACCACCTTTAGCAAAGGAGCCCGGCAGCCAAAAAAACCCAATTCTCTGCTTGGAGCAGGTGCACCTGGGCTTAGATCCCTTCCCTCCAGGTTTGCTTCATGATCTGCTGGCCTATGGGCTTTCTCCAGCATCTATCTGCCAGTAAGGAGGTGCCTTCATGGCTGTTGTCACATCCTGGCAGAGACCAGCATGTTTCTGGGAAACGTTTCTTGGTGTCCTGCTTTTGCCTTCAGAGCAGCTGATCTGTTGTTTTTGGCATCTTTCACTGGCTGTTTTATGTTTATGTAGATATTTCTCTGTAATGAGTTTACAACTCTTCTTCCTTGGTCTCAGCTGAGCTCAGATGCCATGGCTGGTCTGAGTGCTTTTGAGCCAGTACTTTTGCAGGCAACGTGCGAACAGCAGCCCCTCTGGAAAGATGCAGACTGTGTCTGGGGGATGGGTGGGTCTATCTCTGCCCAGCAGCCGGGTCTCACTTGGCCTGCATTGTCTTTCTCTCCACAGCCCCTTCAGAAATCCTTGATGCCACGGAGGAGGAGAAGTAAGTTGCTGACTGACTTGCATTACCTGTTGGCCAGACCCTCTGTGAGGTGATCAGTCATCTGGCCACTTATCAGCTGCCCTTTCTCTAACTACCAGCCATGGTTCCCAGTCCACTCTGGACTGACCATCCTCCAGTAGCATCCCCTCTGCCAGAGCAGCCTGGACAAGCACGCAACCCACCATCACCTCCTGCTGCCTCTGAATTGCTGTCCCTTGCTGCCACCCGCATGTGCTGCTTGTCCCAGGTCTGAGGGGACATCTCACATCTCCCGCTTTCTCCTCCCCAGCGGCGAAACCAGCTTGCACCAGGCTGCAGCCTTACGCCAGCGCACTATCTGCCACTACATTGTGGAGGCCGGGGCTTCGCTCATGAAGACAGACCTGCAGGTGACAGCGGGAGGGCTGGTAGTGGGGATCTGGGGGGGTGGGAGGCTGGCAGGAGCAGGGCCAGCACCAGCAGGAGAGCAGAGCAAGGGTGCTTTGGCTGGGATCTTTGCCAGCCAGAGCGGAGCTGATGTGAAGCACTCGTGCTTGCCTAGTGAAGCCCAGCTCCCGAGGGGTTAAGTTCCTCTCCTCTCTGTGCTTGTCTCTTTGTTGTTTTATTAAATTAGAAGCAAGGGGCTGGAATGTCTCATCCTCGTCTCCCGCTTCCCACCCTCCGGGGTCAGAGCAAGGACATTCTCAGTGTGAGTGAGCTCCCAGCTGCAGGGCTCCCACCCTGCTCTCCCCCACAGGCAGCAGTGATGAGGATGCTGGGAGCTCCTCTCGGCTGGTGAGGTGGGCCTGCGAGAGTGGGAGCAGGCAGTGACAGCCCTTTCCCTCGCATACAGAGTTAATTGAGACGTGCCTTGGTGCCAAGGAGTTGTGCCAGCTCCAGCAGAGGAGCCATGGGAAGGGGGCTTGAGGCTGTGTTTTGGTTCAGGAGGCTCCCAGGGAGCAGCAGAGGGGACGTGGTCACATCTGTCTGTCAGAGGCTCATAGCAATGGGCTGTAGTGAAGGAGATGTAGAACAAGCCAAGAAGGTGCAATCTATGGGTCTGGGACACAGGGTAGGTGCCCAGCGAAGAGGTGCAAATTTGTTGGGCCCAGTGGAGCTTAGGAACCACCCCAAAAAATGTGCAGCCCCTTTGCCAGCTGCCAGGGAGATACTGTAGGGTCTATCTCTGTCTCCCCTTTGCTCTTCCTTGTTCCTGGCTAAGGCTTACGCCTTGCACAGCGCCCAGAGTGGGGCTGACCTGGATGAAGACTCGGGGAAAGGGCAGCTCTGAGGGCACAGACCCTTTCTGCCCCCAGCCCCCTCATCTGCCTGAAGGAGAACAGCATCCCCCAACCTGCCAGCAGAAAAGAGACACTCACTCACGCATGGCCCTTGCCCCAGGGAACAGGGCTTGCATGTGCCTATGCAAACGCATGTCTGGGTTTGTAGGTGTCTGGGGACCCCTCTGCGCCACTGCACTGACCTCGCATGGGCTCTGAGTCACAGCCTGCCTGCACAGGCAGGAACCCACCTCGTTAGAAACCCCAGCCCCAGACTTGCAGCACAGATTCAGAGCAAGCTGATCCTATACCCTGCAGCGGTGAGGGAGGCCAAGCCTTATCAGTTGCTGTGCCTCAGCCGAGCCAGGCAGAGGGGCCCTGTCAGCTCCAGTTTCAGGCTGTGGGCAGGCAGCATTGCAGAGGGGCTTCTGCAGGGGGACGGGAAAGAAACTCAATTCCTTCTCTGTTTTTTCCCCCCCTGGCTTTGTTAGATGAGCCCTTGCATTCAGGGGCTGTGGGGAGGAGGCTCCCGAGGAGAGCTGGCACCAAAGCACAGAGCAGTCTCCATCCCCCTGCTTTTGTGTGTGCCAAGGGACGTGTGCGGGACCGCGGGGCATGCCCAGTCTTGGGGTACACATCCAAAAGAGAGGGTTTCTTGGTGTGTCGCACCTCTCCACAGTCACACATGGGTGGGCTTTTTTTCACAGCCTGGCAGAGGCTCTGCATGTCTGACCATTGTTCATGCTGAAGAAATATGGTTGTGGGTCACCCTGGAGGCTTCAGCACCCCACCACAGCTACCTGTGTCCTGCTGTGCACCATGAGATGAGCCAGGCAGGCCGGGCATCTCTTCTGGCGCCAGTTTTCAATGGCTGCAGCCAAGCACCACGTTTCTGTGGCCTTTGTCAGCAGCATGGCAGAGCCTGGGTGCTTGGCAAGGAGCAGGGGGAGGGAAGGGAGAGAAGAGACAGAGCTGGGAGCTGTTAACAGATTTGCTTTTTATGGAGTGCGGGAGTTCATTAGTGGACACAGTCCAGATGGCTGCAATAAGCTGGTGAAATGTGATCCTCCTCTGGGAGAAGGAGCGCTAGCCAGGCTGCGAGAGGGAAGGGGGGTTGGTATTCCAGGGCATTCCCCAGACATATGCCTCATTTCTCACTCTCTCCTGCCTGCCTCCTCAGTGCTAGGGAAGAGCAGGTAATGGGGACCAACCTTTATCCCTTCTTGGGGGGCTGGTTACAGTCAAGGCTGGTCTCTGTCCTGGCCCATGCGTGGGGCTGGTGGCTCTTCAGGTGACAGCTTCCAGCCCTGCAGCAAAGTCAGGCTCCTTGGGAGCACGCTCTTGTTCCATGGCAAGCACATGGGCATTCAGCTAATGCCCACCTCGTGCCTTGGCTGCGGGCTTTACTGGACCCGGCTGCAGCCACCTTCTCGGAGTGGGGGCACCTTTTAGTACTGAGGCAATGTTTAGGCAGCGCTTGGCACCCTGACATCTTTTGCCTCCCCTCTGCAGGGAGACACCCCTAAACACCGGGCTGAGAAAGCCAATGACCCTGACTTAGCTGCCTACCTCGAGAACCGACAGCACTACCAAATGATCCAGCGGGAGGACCAGGAGACAGCTGTGTAGTGCTTGGTGTGCCTTAACCCAAGCCAGCTCAGGCAGGACGAGAAGAGGACAATGCCAACTGGAAGAGCTGTGAGTCTCGCCCAGCCCTTCCTAGATGTCAACCTGGTCCCCAGAGAAGATAGAGACAGCAGAGTTCTGCCCCAGGGTGGGCTGGGCCTCTGTTTATGAGGACATTATTGGGTATTTGGGACTTGAAGCCTGGCTCTTTATGTGTGTGTCCCTTTCGTCCCTCATCTACCACATTCCCTGCCCTAGATGGGCTCTGTCCTGCAGCCTTATTGTGGCAGGCCAGGCTGAAGCCCCTGTTCAACCCTGTGCGTGGGAGTGATGCCAGGAGCATCCTACCTGTGATCCTTGTGGGATATCATTGCTCACTTCCTCTCCCTGCTGGCAGTGCCCCTCCTTTAGATGCTTGTCTAGGTTCATGTCCTGTTCTTCCTCTCCTGTCTGGCATAGCTGTGGAAGGCACAGGCTGTGCAGGCAGACAGCAGAGGCCGTGAGGGAAACACCGGGACTTAATGCCCCTACCTCCTCCTTCTCCCTCCGGTCAGTTTGAGGCTGCCCTGGGTCTCTGTTACCCTCCCAGGGCCCTCTGCAGCAAGAGAGAATTCCCTGGCGCACCCAACCTGTCCTCAGAGTATTGGGGACTGGTGCAGCTGTAAGCACAGCAGTCGCTGCCCTCCTGCTTGCCTTTAGAGCTCAGCCAGTCAGCAGTCTGGCCCAGGGCATGGGTGGCTTGGAGGAAGGCTACCAAGCCCTCCTGCCATCCTTCCCTCCAAAGTGCTGGGGACAAGGGGACACCCAGTGTCTGCTGGTCATCCCCGTGTGAGCTCCCTGCAGCACATTGCCATGATGGAGAGCTGCACTTGGCCTGGGCAGTGGCTGCAGCAGAGCCTGTTTTATCTCCCAAATACTGTCTTGGATCTGGCTACCCGCCCTACTTCAGCTTCCACACACCGATGGTAGACTTTGCACTAGGCTGGAGGGGCAGTGCTGGGGTCAGTGCTGCTCTCAGGGATTCCCTCTGTGCCCCCCAACCTGTCAACGTGCATCCTCTGAGTCCAGCTCCTGCCATCCCCCAAACTGAGCACAAGGCTTTGTAGGGCAATCTTGGGAGCTTGCCCAGCCCAGACACAAGCTCCCCGGGCAGGCTGCCAGCTCACCCTCCCTGATTTTAGCAGAAGGAGGGATCTGGATGCATAGGAAGCATCAGAGCTCCCAGCTCTGACTCATGCTTGCAATGGGATGGCATTTCATCTACCATGGGATGCACCTGCATTCACGGAGGCAGCAAGCCAGCCCTTCAGGAAGGCTTTTGCAGAACTGACAGTCTGTGGGACCAGCAGAGGAGAAGAGCTGACGGCTCTGGGCCTTCCAGACCTGCTTGCCACCTTTGGGTGGGTGCAGGTTGTGAAGCAGGTTTCTGCTTGCAGTTTGGGTCCCAGGAGAGGATGCTGCTGCTACATGAGCTCTGTGTGGTCCCACCTGCGCTCACACCCAGCTGTGCCCACTGGGTAGTGCTGGGTAGCACCGTTTGAATCCCTCCTAATACCAATACCAAAAAAAGGGTATGAGAATATCGCAGAGAAGCAGAGTGCACTTCAGGCATTTTGGGTTGGGCACAGAGTTCCCTTGGAGGACAGGGAATGCTGTGGTGGAGAGCACAGGCACAGGGCAGTGCAGAGCCAAGGGCCAGTGGCAGTATTGGCAATTAGTAGTGATACGTTCAGATCTATGTTCAGAGCTGGGATGCTCCAGCAGTATCCCAAGTTCCCATCAGCACTGTTCACAGGCCGCTGACAGACAAGGCACTGTCATCTTCTTAGAGGTCCAAACCACTGCCCCCCAGCTGGGACACCCAGCCTGGCCTGGAGGCATTTACAGCCCCAGCTTCCCCCTTTCTCCCCAGTTTTGTATCATCCCTTATAGGTTTTGTACAGGTAGTTGAGAGATACACTGTTCCCCTCCCGCCCTGGCCCCTTTGTGTGCGTGTGAGCTGAGTTGCTGTGCAATTCCAAGCCTGGCTTGTATGTCGGCAGAGGGAATGTTGGTTGCCCTGCCCATGGAGGGCAGGGGTTCTGTGCAATACCTGGGTCTGTGTTTCTTAGATGCTGTCATAGGACTGTATTTTTGTAACTCTGTGAGCGTGCTGGCTCCAGCAGGCCGAGGGCCTGATGCAAGCCTGCATTCCTGTTGCTTTTCAACTTGGACTATTTGGATGTTGTTGTTTCTTGCCATTGAAATAAAGAGATGGATGTTTTAGTTCCCGTCTCTCGCTGCATCCACAAGAATGAAGTGGGCACTGCACCAGCGATGCCCTGCATGGTGCAACTGAAGTTGTACCTTGAGGTCTCTGTCCTCATCCTAACTGAGGGTACTCTCGGGACTTCCCTGCTGGGCCAGGTCTTTACCCACTTCCCTGCACAGCATCCCTCTGGCACAGTTGCTCAATACAGGGTCTTTGTCCTGAGAGATCTTCTCCCCCATTCTGTGACATACATCGATGTTCAGCATCACGTGGAACAGGGAGAAAGCGCACCACCATCCCAAGTGATCCAGAAGGATTTGGAAGCACAAGTTGGGAGCAGACAGCCTAATGTTCCTGACCTGTTCCAGTTCCTCCCTGGGGCAGGAGGGCCTGCCCTGCCCTTTGCAGCTGCACAGTTATCAGTGGATAATAGTCATCCAGCCGCTATCCAGTCTTCAGATTTCCAAAAGTTTCTGTTGGCCTTTTGTTCTGATGAGCTGTCCCCAGCCACACTGCTCTGCAGGAGTGAGCCTGCTTGGTGGGCTCATCCTGATCATTCCCAGCTCCAGAAGGGAGCCTTTGGAGTCCTGCCTCCACTGCAGAGCACTGGGGCTCCATCATCGAGGGCTGGGATTATTTCCACTGCACCACTCCAATTACAAAAGCAAGGGATTATGGCTACTGCTTCTTCCAGCCCCAGATTCATAAGGGGTAATAAGGAGATATCTCTCCTGCAGAGTTTGCTTTGCATAAGGGAGGCAATTGCTCTAGTCAACAGTGTGCTGGTGATGGAGCTGGAGATGGACAGAGTGGGTAATGGGGAGCTATACTCATCCCTTAAACTCAGATTCCTGAGGGCGGCTGGGCAGCCTACCTGTTGCTCCTGCTGCCCCTTCCCCACCTGGAGAACCAGCCTCCTTCTCCATCTGAGCTGTCCCTTCCAACCCCCACACGTCCCTTTCGTCTCCTTCAGCCTTTCAGCTCCTACTCAGAGCTAACAGTGGGGCTCTGTAGTTGGTGTAAGGCACACCAAATTGTCCCGACATCCTTGGGCCACAGCCCAAGCACCAGGCATATGTGCTATTGGGAGCAGGGGGCCTGTTCCCTTTCAGTGCCCAAACCTCCACAAGTTGGCCCACGTCTCAGTAGTGGAGAGAACCATCAGTAACTACAGTAATGAGAGTCTTCCAGCCGCCCCAGCGTCAAATTTATGGTGGAAGAGAGAAGCAGTACCAAAACGCAATTGCTGTGAATGAGGGGTGTTGGGAAAGGGACAATTGACTTTTGGGCATGAGCCCTGCCTTTCTGAAGGGCCCCAGCATCCCCCCTTTCAGCTGGGTGTCAGAGGTCTGGAGGTCTGTCTGGCCTTCCATGGCACGGAAACACACCTGGGGGTGTGCACACAGGGGGCAGCTGTGCAGGCTGGGGGAGGCCATGCAAGCCTAGCCCCAGGTGAACAGAGCTGGGGTGACAGCAGCTGGCCTTGTTAATGATTACCTGCCACACGGCCTCCTCCACAAGTCTGAACAAGGAAAATGTCTCCCTGTGCGCGTCTGTGTCCCTTGTGCTGGGACTGCCACACCGTGTACTGACAGCGCTCTAAGGACCGAGCTTCAGCTGGAATTGGAAAATGCACAACTGACACGCCATGAATTATCTTGTGACATTTTTAAGAGGTAAAAAGCTTGGGTTAAGCAATTGCAGGGAAACACACCTGGGTAAGTCACATTCTCTTTCTTCCCTCCTTCCCTACATATGAGGCCCCTTTCTGCAAACGGTCTTCTACTGCTTGTTTGATCTGGGAAAGGAGCCATTTGCCCCACCACATCACTCGGAAAGGGCCCGAAGAGATCAAGTACAGTCACTGCTGAGAGGGTTGTGCACCCCAATGCCTCTCTGCTGTCCCATGCAGCTAGCACCTGTCTCTTGGTCCCCAGTGCGAGGAGGCAACAGGAGGGGAATGGGAATGGCTGGAATTAGAGGAAGAAGTTGAAATATGCACAGAGTTTTGCAGTGTCTTGGGCTGCTCTGCCCTGGGGACCCCGGCAAGGTCTCTGGCTCCCAGCCAGAGACGGCTGAAGGAAAGCAGCAGTGCTCATGCCATACCTAGGGTTTTCGCAACTCCATCAGGCCCTGGTTTGCTCATCACAGTCCCATAACTCAGACTTGCAAACGTGACGCCACTGAACCCAAGTCAAAAGCAGCACGCCTAGGCCCTTCCCCTTCCTTTTGATGGTGAAGTTTGTCTCAGCAGCGTTCTTCAGCTTTGGTTTAAAGGCTTTGCTACCTGTCCTGCTGTCTGGAGGCATTTCTGCACCCTGTGCTCAAAGGCATACAGCCTGGCATGTTTGGACCCCTCACGACCGAAAGCAGCACCTGTTGCTGTGTGTGCAACAGGCAGGGGAGATGATGTGGTCGCACAGTGGCCAGCCCTCCTCAAAACCTCTGCAGATGTTCAGGAAACTGCCAGCAGGGCGTGAGTTAAATGCAGGTTCTGAAGCTGGTTCTGAAGCAGCTCATAAAAAGCAGCCCCTTTTCCCCTCCCCCCCATCCAGCCACACCTGTGGTGGCCTTGCTCACAGCAACCTTTCTCCAGGTTAACGCTCGCCTTTCTGGCTGGTAACTCCAGAAGAAAGCTGCCTAGGCCCCTGCCTCTCCTCACCTCCTACGAAAAGGGTGTGGATGGGGGAAGGGAGCAGTCACGTCTGCAAGGTTCTTTCATCCCCAACCAGCAGTCTGATCTCACATCACTCTTTGGTCCAAGAAGAAGGGCCGCAACATGGCTGAGATGGAGACGGACAGGTCACAAGAGACGGGGCTGGTGGAATATCTGAGTCAGCATAAAAGTGACGTGCTGCTTCAGGTGCTGAGCAGATACCCCCTCCCTGGGACCCTCCCAAAAAGGGCAGAGCAAGTGAAGGGTGGAAAGAGCAGAGACCGTGAAAGGTCAGTTCATCAAAGGCCTTGACGGGGAAGGAGGTATCCAGAGAGCTGATGGAGATACAGGGTGGTTCCCTTCACTAGCCCCAGGGGCCACCTTCCAGTGGATCTCAGAGCAGATGGGATCCAAGGCAGCTCTGCCCGGCTGTTCGGGTTGCACCCACGAGGCGATGCAGGGTTTGCACGATCAGCTCAAGCCCCACGGCTCCCTTGGTACCACGCTGCGAGTGCGGGTCGAAGAGCAACACGAGAGCCTGAGGTGGAGGGAAGGTGAGGCAGGGCAGGGAGCCCAGGAGCGGGGCAGGGCCGGCCTGCCTTTGTGCCTGGCCAGAGGAGGAGCTTCGGGAAAGTTTTGGGTTAAAAAACCACCTTTTTGCTGCCAGCCGAGCCCGACGTCAGGGGCCGCTGTGCGCTGAGAGGGGGCTCCGCACGCGGCCGCCACACAAAGGCAGGGACCGCGCACCGCGCACAGCACCGCATCCCGCACAGCATCCCGCACCCTGCACAGCACCGCATCCTGCACAGCATCCCGCACAGCATCCTACACCGCGCACAGCATCCCGCACAGCATCCCGCACAGCACCGCATCCCGCACCGCAGGTGAGTGAGCCCCTTCCTCTCCCTCGGTACTCAGGGTCGGAACCCCCCACCCCGACGCCACGGGGATGGGCGGCTCTGGCAAGGCCCAGAGAGGTTGTGAAGACGTTCCAAACCCGCCTGGATGCGTTCCTGTGTGACCTGGTCTAGTTGGACTAGATGATCTTTCGAGGTCACTTCCAAGCCCTGACATTCTGTGATTCTGTGAAGGCGAGCGGCGACCTCCCCCCTTATCCTCCCCGGGGAGGCAGCGGCGACCCAGGCCGAGGCTCCCCGGCCAGAGCAGGGGCTTTGCTGGGTCGGGGCCGTGGCCCGGGCTAGGGAGGAGCTGCAGGAGGAGCGGTTGGGGCAGGGGGTCCGGGGCCGGCAGCGCGAAAACCCCGAGAAGTGCCTGGAGGTGCAGGAGGAAGGAGTTTTGGAGAGAGGCAGGACTCCTGGAGAGCAAGCAGGGGCTGGAGGCAGGGGCCGGGGATCTCAGCCCTCCCCACCACCCCACCTTTGGGGGCAGGGGGACACCCCCGCACCGCTCCGGGGAGGGATCCGGGGGTGGGAGATGCTCCGGCCGGAGCCTGGG
>WEIS01011838.1:0-12279 GCA_013389965.1 Todus mexicanus
CGGCGGGGCCGCCTCCCCCCGCCACAGGCCGAGCGGTGACCGGGGCTGGGGCCTGGCGGGCCCGGGGGGGGCGAGGAGCCGGGGCCCTGGGGCTGAGCCGGGAGCCCTGGGGCTGAGCTGGAGCCCTGGGGCTGCCCCTGTCGCCGCCGAGCAGCAGGGGGGAGCTGCTGGAGTGTCGCCTCTTGCCTGTCAGGGGCATCTGACCGCAGCCGGGTTGGGGTGTGAGGCACAGACTCTGAGCTCTCCCTTTGCTTTCGCAGTTACGGAGCGAAGATCCGCGCCCCCCATGCCCTGGTGATGACTCTGCTGTTCAAGAGTGGAAGGTACGGACCCTGGTTTTCTGTTTCTGCCTCGCTCCTTGGGATGCTCTCGCTCGAGCGTTTGGGTTTTCATGTTCCAGAGAGCTTAAAAAGCAGAAAGATGCGCGAGCCGCGGTCACGGCCCGTCGTTGCAATGGCTGAGCAGAGCAACCCCTACACACACACACATTTACCTAGTCGTGGGGGTCAGCCGCTCTTGGGATGGTTGATGAGACTCTTCTCGATGGCACCCAGTGACAGGACAAGGGGTAACGGGTGTGAGCTGGAACACAGGAGGTTCCACTGGAATATGAGAAAAAACTTCCTTCCAGAGAGGGTGCCAGAGCCCGGACCAGGCTGCCCAGGGGGGTTGTGGAGTCTCCTTTTCTGGAGACGTTTCAGACCCACCAGGACGAGTTCCTGTGGGACTTGGTCTGGGTGACCCTGCTCCAGCAATGAGGGGATTGGACTGGAGGAGCTTTTGAGGTCCCTTCCAACCCCTGACATTCTGTGATTCTGTGAACTGGTGGGCAGAGGAGAAATGAGCAGCTGCCACCAGCAGCGCGCTCCTCTCTGTTCAGATGAGGGGAGCCAAAGGATAGCAGTGCACGGTTTGGCTTTCCCTGTTTACGCCAGAGGTTTGCACTTAGGAGAGGCATTTTTAAAAAGGCTGCTTTTCACAGAATTCCTAGAGTTAGACAGAAGCACAGTCCCCAGGCTGCGCAGAGCTGTCGTGAGACGAGTGAGGCAGAGCTGAAGGGATTCCTCCTCCCTCACGAGGTGTTCTGTGGGGTGGCCGAGCTGTCAGTCTAGAGGGGCAGGGCACAGACTGAGTGACTGCAGTGGTCCTGCCTTTTCTCCTCTCCTAATTGTCTGTTTCTTTTCCTCAGTTTAAGAGAGAAATTGAAATCGATCGCTCAGGCTACATACACTCATTCCCGGAACCTGGCGTATTTTGTGTTCACCTACAAGGGGCTGATGGAGCTGCAGTCCCGTCTACAGGGGAAGAAAATTCCCTTTCATTCTTTCTTTGCAGCCTGCATTGGGGGCTGGCTAGTGTTCGGCGAGAACAATCCCATCAACAGCCAGGTAAATGCAGTCATTGAAAGTTCCCTTGACAAAAAAAACCCCAACACGTGGATGGTCGCATGCCCGGGAGTGCTTGGTACGGGCTGCCGTGTTTCTTACCGCGTAGCATTGCTCTTTTACCATATTCCTCTTTGCACAAGCTCTTTTTTGGGCTGCTCTGCACTCAGATCTTAGAGGTGGTTGTGTGCCCCTCTGAACGGTGTGTGCAGTTTGAGTGCTGAAAGCCCAGGCTGAGCTCCAGAGCGGCGCTGGGTAGTTGGAAGGGTGGACAGTCACACAGCCCAGAGCTGCTGGGTTACCTCCCTGACATCTGAGCTGCGGTAACTGCCTGTGGGCGCTCCTGGTCTGCCCGATCACAGGGTTAAACCCTTCAGCTCGAATGCGGTGAGTGTAGGGCGCCGTTGGTTACTGAGCTACGCTTAACTAAACTGGTTAAACTGGCAAAATTGCTCAGGGGACGTTTGATTTAAAGGTAGTTGTTAACACACAGTCACAAATTAATTCATCAGGAAAACACATGGATTCAGATTAACCAAAAGTGTTCTACTTACACAGTGCCCTGCAAGAGCGTACCGCCCTCGGTCTGCGCTTGGGATGTGCCCGGCCTACTGGGCTTGCATTTGCTTGGCAGGTTATCAGGGCTGCTCCCTGGCTCTTCTATCAGGAGCAGCATCTGCGGCAGCATTGGCAGAGCAAAGACACAAGTTGTGCAACTGCAGAGACCTGTTGCATCAAGTGTAACTCGTTGATTACTAAGTTAGAGCCCCAGCGGAGAAGTAGGGCTTGGAGGACACTGGGAAGAGAGAAACAGCTCCGGTTATAAAGACTGCTTGAGATGAGAACCTGTAACCTGTTCGCTTTGCAGTCAGGTGCATTGTCTGCACCCTCCTGCCTGGCTTTGCCTCGCTTGCCCTGGCTGCTGTGTCTGGCCAGGTTATTTACCTCATGGTCTCTGGGTTTTCTCTTCGTGCAGATCATTATGTACCTGCTGTCCCGCATCCTGTTCGGCTTGTCCCGGCTGGCAGTGGAGAAGGGCTACGTCCCGCAGCCAAAGCAGGATCCCTTCCCGCTTGTCGCTGCTCTGGTGTGGGGAACAGTTCTCTGGCTCTTTGAGTACCACCGGCAAACCCTGCAGCCTTCTCTGCAGTCCTCCATGACCTACCTGTATGACGATAGCAACGTGTGGCACGACCTTTCTGACTTTCTCATTTACAACAAAAGGACGGACAGCAAGTAGGTGGCTCATTGTAAAACACCTTTGAGTGGGGTGCTACCTTCCTGCAGCCAAGGGAAAAGGTTATTCCCTTGCTCTTGACTGGTGATTGTTTTTTAAATTAACATCTCTCAAGCAGAGTTGCCTCTTGCGTCCCGGCCAAAACGTTCTGATTAGTCTTCTCTTGGCTCTGTTTAGAGCGAGTAAATACTCACGGAAACTCGTGACAGTCTTTTTTTAAAAGAGGCCTTATTTTCCCTACAGGTACAGCTTTGGGGTTTGGGGGGTTTAAGAAACTAAAGAGACTTACAAAATGACAGCCTGACAGTGAGCAGAGAGTATGTCTGGTGAAAAAGTGTTCTCGGGATCGTCTGCATGCTCACAAGAGAAGCATTTTGCTGTGCTGCTGTGCTCACCGTGGTGGTGGGAGTTGGGGACCTGCTCAGGTAGGAAAGCAGGGACGTGATTTCTGTGGCCAACTAGAAATCCTGTTTAAACTGCTACGAGGAGAGCTGGGCGATCTTTCAGAGAGTTTCTCTGTAGTTTTTCTCTCAGGAAGACCATAAGATGGTTGAGAATAAAACTTCAAATTGTCTGGGGCCAACCTGGTCAGTCAGGCTTGGAAGGGCTATTTTTGCTCGGATTCTTTCATGCACTCGGGCTGAACCTGTCCCTCTGCAGAGCACACTAACTGATACCCGACGATTATTTTAAACTTATTTGTAAAATTTGTAAAAGCTGCTTGAACTAAATACCAGAAACAGTTACGCAACTTCGACTCCTTTGGAAACAGGCTGAGGCACATCGCACGCCCTCGGATGTCCCGCTGGGTACTTCATACGCAACGCTTTTAACAAGCACTTTTATTTTGGTGGGAGATAAGCACGCGGGTTTCCAGACCTACCCTCCGCAGCAGTGGCACATTTTAGCTGTGATCAGTTTGTCCAGGCTTGTTGCTGAGCCAGGTTGAGGCCACGGATGCACATAGGAGTGAATCTTCTTACAAAGACGCTGCTGAGCCTCGGGGGTAGCGCAGCCCGTGCTGGGATGTAACAGAAGGTTACTAGATAGCTCGGAAAGGACAAAAACTGGTTTTAAAATGAAGAACTTCAGACTGTTAGTAGCGTAAAGCACTTGTGCTGCCATATAACACTATATAATGCTACACCGTTCACTTGCATTAAAATAATGCCCCACACATGGGGCTTATGTGGTGATATTCGCAAGAGTCATTAATTTCCCTGTGCTCACGGCTCCCTTTTGGCTCAGTTGGGACTATTTTCTTTGCTCTCCCTGTACACTGCACCCATCTGCCTTTCCATCCTCACCTGACCACGTGATTTCACAATCACACCAATGCTGTTCTTGATCATGTTTTGCAGTCTCTTTACACCCCAGGCTCTAGCAATTCCTCAAATGCAACGGTATGACTGAAATAGTACATTTATCTTCAGGCAGCTTCAGAGTAGAAAAAAAACCCTCGTTTTCTTCTTAAGTCATTTTCCCTTCCTGAGCTCTTTTATTACTGTTACACATACTCCAAGCGCTGCTCTGCTCTTTATTTTTCCACTCTGTGTCTGCAAGAGGGAGAGCGCAATGTTCCCCATCCCATGGGCTGTGTGGTGCTGCAATGTTTGGGGCTGAATTACATCCCGAGTGGCTTCACGGGAGTAGGGATAGAGTTTTCTGGCTCTTGAACTGAATCTAACACTCAGTGCAACTACACTCACTGTGAGATCACTGAGAGACAAGCTCCTTTGTGCTCATGCCGTGCAAATCCATGATGTCCTTGTGTTTGGTGCCCCAAAGACGAGGTCCTGCTTTGCTGTAACGACTGTCCCTGGTTGCTTTAACTTCTCGCTCCACCTGCTCTTACAGTCTGCGCTGAATGCTTGAATTTGAACCCTGATAAGGATTTAATCAGATAGACCCCAGGAAAGCTGTAGAAGTTAGGAACTGGGTTTCTTTCTTTGTAGTGACGTCTTTCGCTGGGTGTAGATAAGCTGAAAGATTCAACTACAGAAAAAGTCACAGAATGTTCGGGGTTGGAAGGGACCTCAAAAAATCATCGAGTCCAACCCCCCTGCCAGAGCAGGATCACCTAGAGCAGGTCACACAGGAACGTGTCCAGGCAGGTTTTGAACTTCTCCAGAGAAAGAGCCAAAAAAATACTGAAGCTACAGGTGACGTCTGATTTCTCGATAAACTTCGTGTCTTTATTTGCACCGCTGCTGGGTATCGAGCAGCATGGCTCAATTTTTGTGTCAGAAGCCTCAACATTCCAAACAAGAATGTTAGTATTCTGCTACTACTGCCGTATTCCTACAAGCTTTGATGGGATTTCAGAAAACCCTTCCGCAATCTGACAGCTATGGCTTGAGAATCTCACCCCAAAACTCTTAGACTCGCGAATCCTCGACCATGTATAATTGTCGTGGCAATTATTGTGCAGGCTGGTTAGGTGAGCTGTGTGTCTATAAGAAGTCTTTGGCCCTTTTAATTTATAGCTGGCATTCCTTTCTCTGAGAGAGGCTTGCAATTCCCTTAGAGGCAAAACCATCTTCTGCTGGCAGTTCTGCCTCTGCAACCCTGTGGCTGCTTGAGAAGCGCCTCTCTGGCCACGTGAAGGACAAGTGCCCTGCCCTGTCCTTTTTTCACTGCCCGAGTATCTCTGCTCCCTCTCGGTGGCAAAACCAAGCCAGCAGCAAGTTTCTCATATCGACCTGGCAGCAGTGCTTCAAAATGCCCTTTTTTCTTTCGGGAATCTGTCACCGACCTCACTTGCAAAGCAAATCGTGGCCGAGCCTCCAGCCATCTGTAGGGCAGCCCCAGGAACCAGCTGCTGGCCCTGCAAGACAAGCTTCAGCTCCTGGCGGGAGCGGGTCCCCGTAGCAGCAGCCGGGCGTTCGCGGACGGTTGGTTTTCCCGCTGCGTCGGGGCAGGACGTTAAGCTGCAAGTCACTTCTTTCCCCAGGGAAGTAATTGGAACAGTTCTTTAACGGCATTAGCCCGCATTGCTGTTCCTGCCAGCAGATAGCTGGGGATGAGCCCCTTATGCTACCAAGGTGTTGGAACAATGCGGGCGTGTAGTAAGGAAGTGAACTAGAAGTAATTTGTCTGAGTCAGACTTTTCGGATACATAAGTTACACTCCCTGCCCTCCCCCCATGCATTGTGTGGGGAACCGAGTCCTCTGTTTGTGTTCCTTTTTTATTAGCATTAAAACCAAAAGAAATAGAGGGACAGTTGGGAAGCCACCTGCGAATCGGCCAAGTGCTTAAGAATGACAAAGAAGTGCCATTTTCTCCCCCCGGCCTTGATCGGCTTTGAATTTTAAGATGGATGTGGGTTGTTTGTCTACATCAACTTTATTTGCCTTTGTTATGTCTTCTCTGACACCTGACCGTGAGATGCTGAGTGCCTCTAAAGAGCAGCAGAGTGGCTCAATGCTTGGCTCGGTTCGCAAAAACGCTCGGATTCCTGGCTAAAACCGAAGTGGTGGTTTTTAAAGTGATGCTTCGCCTTCCGATTTTAAGCCTTTTCTAGAGGCAGTTTTAAAGGTTAATGAATCAAACTGATCAAAAGTTTTCAGCGAGCCTTGAATAGCAAGCAGACTGACTACACCGAGCTATTAATCATTTATTTTATGAAGGAACAAAGCCAGCTCAGGGTTATTTACTGCCGCTGCCTGCTGCCCCAGCATACCCACTGTGCCTCACTTCTCTTTGGAGGACAGCTTGGCTGCCGGTGCTGGAGAACCGTTTCCGGGACAATTACATTATTTAACAAAGGTGAAAAATAAACGGGTGCCTGACATTTGGGTTAGCGAAGGTTTTCTGTACCGCGTTTGATCCTTGCAGTTAAGGGGAGGATATTTCTGAGAGGAAAACCCACGCTCGTCCAATTAGTGCCACAGAGAAGTGCTCAGGGAAGGTGTGAAGCCGTGTTGGCAGCGTGCCTTGTCCCGGCCACCAGCCCTGTGTCTGGGCAATAACCACCCCTGCTCAGGGCAGTTGGGTCAGGGTGGAGAGGCTGCAGAAGAGCTTTGATGTCAGTGCTGTGAAGACTTTCTTGTAGTTCGAGCTCTGCTTAAAGTGAACTAGGCGGGGAATAGAAGAGACCTTCCAGCCACCTTCCAGTACCTGGAGGGGGCCTACGAGAAAGCTGGGGAGGGCCTGGTTACAAGGGCTTGTAGCAACAGGATGAGGGGCAGTGGTTTGAAAGTAGAGGAGAGCAGCTTTAGATTGAAAGTTAGGAAGAAGTTCTTCACCATGAGGGTGGTGGAACATTGGAACAGGTCACCCAGGGAGGTGGTGGAGGCTTCATCCCTGTGGACATTCAAGGTGAGGCTCGACAAGGCTCTGAGCAACCTGCTCTAGTTGAGGATGTCCCTGCTCCCTGCAGGGGGGTTGCACTAGATGACCTTTAGAGGTCCCTTCCAACCCAAACCGTTCTATGATCCTATGATAGGTGTGAGGATGCTCTCTGGCTGCTGAAGCAGACCAAAACTGTGGGTCCATGGATACCCCCTGTGACTGCAAAGGGTCCCCTGTGCATTGGGTCCCCTGTGCATGCTGCGCTCTGCAGCCAGCTGGGAGCCAGCATGGAAGGGTGGTGCTAGTGGGGTAACCAGAACCCCAGGCAGATACCCTCACACAGGAGAAACTGCAGTGGCTCAAACTCATTTTCCCTACATCAGCACAAATATGACCTTTGGATCCTACCCCCAGCCAGACGCCGTTTCCTATCTGTCAGATTGTGTTTGTCTTCCTGGATCGTGCCAACCTGAGCAGAATGTGTTCACTTTTCGGAGGCTGGTTTTGAAATCCAGCAGATAAGGGAGGAGAGAAAATAAGGCGCAATGGTCTCCAGCACAATGTCTGTCTGCCACTGTTAATATTTTAGGGGTGCTAATCTTAACTTTTCAGCCTCTGTGTTCGTACCAGATTGTTGGGGAGAGGTAGCATTTTTTTTCTTGGAAGAATTTTCATCTGTCTCTTTTCCTTCTGAAACTGGTGATGAGGAGGGTGAAAGCAAATGAAACGTTCTGTAATGCAAGTATTGTTCCCTCTGCTTTTGGGATCTCTTATGTTCATAATTGCTGTGTAATCCAGGCCCTGATTTCCTGACAGCGCCGAATGAAGTTAAGAACAGAAACTCAGGTAACTTTTAATTACACCGATCAGAATGCTTGCAGGAATATCTCTGGGTTTGGGTTTGAAATGTTCCAAAGAGGGGGCAGCGGGTTGTTGAAGTCTCTCTGATCACTATGAATTGTCTTCTGGGGCAGCCACTGTAGTACGGGACTTTCTGCCAAACTCATGTGCGGGTTATTTCTGTATAACCACTCTTTGAATATCCTAATACTGTGCTTTCTAGAAGAATAATAAACACCTCAGTTTTTTCTCTTTTTTTTTTTTACTGTCATCATTATTAAGCTGAAATGTGTGAGGTAATGCTTAATTATTGCACGTTACTTGGTCCTGTACATAGGAGAGTCATGCACAGGGTGCATTTTTGGCATCAGTTGTGGCCTTGTGGTACCAGCTTGGAGGCAATGACCAGTGCTGCTTGGAGCACTCTGTCAGGTTTAAGCCCTGAAAACTCAGCAGCTCGGGCAAGGAGCCGGGCTGCAAAGACAAACTGGGGTGGCTGTCATCCTCTTTTCATCTGTAAGCATTAAATTTCCTGTGCCGTGGCTGTTGGGATCACTTGGCGTGGCCGTATCTTCAGACCAAGCGTGTCAAATTGGAGCTGGGCTGGGAGGTTTGGAGCATGAGCAAACCGGACACGCTCAAACGCGATGGAAATGGCAAGACCGTGACCGGCTCTTGCAGTGCAGCGAGCAAAGTGTGCGTGTGTCCCGTGCGGCATTCCTGCGGGGACGTGGTTACAGGCTGCCCCTCGGCGCCTTGCCAGGAATGCTGCGAGTGGTTGCAGAGGGCGTGCAACCGCTCAAAGAGAAGTCAGCTGGAGGAAGCTCTGCCGGCGACTGCCCCGCTCACGTGTGGAGTCCTGGCTGCGCTCTGTGCGCCTGGGCCGTGCCCAAATGCTCCTCCTCAGGGCAGACACCTTGCGGCAGGACCATCTGCCGGAGCAGGGCGCAGGCACGAGGCACTGGATGTGAGCCTGAACCTGCTTTGCCCGTTATCTAAACAAAAGAAGGACATCAGCAAATAGTTAGGCAAAATCAGGATGTGTATAGATGGTTTTCCAGTGACTGCCAAGCTAAGAGCTGCAGAGAGAACACGCTGTAGAGTGGAGCCTGAGTGGTGCCTGGGTGAGGAGCTCCACAGCACGGGCAGGTAAGGGAGGTCCTGATCCCAAGCGGGAGGTCAATCAGTAAGGAGAGCACTGAGCAGCTATGAGGCAAAATCTCCTGCTGTAATACTGAAGTGTCCAGCCTGGAGCCACAAGATGCCAAATGAACACCTCCAAACTGTGGTTTTTTCCCCTCAAAGCATCATATTTGAAAGGACATTGTAGAGAGGTAGGCGCTGGTCTCTTCTCACAAGTAGCTAGTGACAGAACAAGAGGGGATGGCCTCAGGCTGCACCAGGGGAGGGTTAGCCTTGACATTAGGAAACATTTTTTCATGGAAAGGGTTGTCAGGCATTGGAACAGGCTGCCCAGGGAGATGGTTGAGTCCCCATCCCTGGAGGTGTTTCAAAGACGTGGATGTGGTGCTTGGGGACGTGGTTTAGTGGTGGACTTGGCAGAGTAGGGTAAATGGTTGGACTTGGTGATCTTAAAGGTCTTTTCCAACCTAGATGGTTCTATGATTCTGTGATTCTGTATTGCACCTAGCTCCTCTTCTGTTCCAAGTGAAGCTCTGAGGGAGCTACTGGTTTTGCTCTGACACTTCACCTGCCTCCTGGGTTCACGATGCCAGTGACCACGCTCTGAACCTGCTGGGTCATGAACTTGGACTGCCCAACGTCAGTCGAGGTAAAAGCTAAAGCACAGAAGGCAACATCAAGGGGCTTATTCCCAGCTGTGCTCCATGATGACTCCCGGGCTATTTGCACAACGTACCGCCGTGCAAGGACAGAAACACTTCAGCCTCTCCGTTCCTCCACAGGCCCTGGGAGAAGGAAGTTGAAGAGCCTGGTCGAACCGAGTGGCTTTTAGCAGCTGCCGTGGGAAGCAGGTGTTTGTATGGCTCCATCTTACNGGCAGCTGCCGAGACGGGGCCGCGCTGCGGGCGGCAAGGACGGTGAATGTGCTTCTGGGACACCTACATGTTATGGTGAACTGAGGCCAGGGATGCAGCTCACACCCCGCCAGCTCTGCTCCTGCCTGCTCCCGCTGCCAGGAGGTGATTTTGCAGTGTAGATACCAGCTCCAGCTCTGTCATAGATGCACAGAATGGGTTAGGTTGGAGGGGACCTTAAAGATCATCGTGTTCCAACCCCCCTGCCATGGGCAGGGACACCTCCCACTAGAGCAGGTTGCTCAAAGCCTCGTCCAACCTGGTCTTGAACGCTGCCAGGGATGGGGCATCCACAGCTTCCCTGGGCAGCCTAGGCCAGGGTCTCACCGCCCTCACTGCAAAGAATTTCCTCCTGGCTGCAGCTTTTCCATGAGCGCAGGGACCAGCAGACACCCCTTGGCCTGAGCCTGTCCCGAGGTGCAAGGCGGCCAAAACCCTCCCGAACTCAGTGACTGCTGTGGGCTAAATCCAGCTGTGGTACAGAGCACGCGAACAGCCTTCCTGAGCCTCTCTGGCACCAAGCGAGGCCGCGGAGACAGGACTTTATCTTTGTGCAGCACCCGCCAGACAGCTAATCTTGGGAGCACGTCTCCACTCCCTTGGCAAGGCTGGCGAGGCCGGGAGGAGGCTGCAGCTGTGCGGGACACAGGATTCATCTGCTCTCCCTCATACGCACACAAGGGCAGCCCCTGCCCGCCCTTCTCCCACCGCCCTTTGCCTTTCGTTTGCCTTCGCCACTGCCCTTTTCCAGCGCCGCCAGCACCAAAAGCCTTGGAGAAGTCGGAGCGGAACGAAGCAGCTCGGGGGAGAGGGAGGCCGAGCACAGCCTGCTCTCCTCGAATGAGCTCCCGCATGAATTAGGAGGAGGGGGAAATAAAAAAACCCCCAGCCTTTGTGCATGGAGCGGGAGCAGCTGGTGCAGCAGCTGTGCCCCAAACCCTGCGTCACCCCAGGAAGCGCCTGGCTCAGGCTCCCCGGGGACGGGCCGAGCGCTGCCAGCCACTCGCTCCTGCCCGCCGCTCGGGGTTGCCTTTCCCCCTCCCTCCCCAGATGGAAGAAACATTAACTGTGTGCAAACATCTGGTCTAACTGTTGCTCATGATTCACAGTAACGATGACACCACAGCGCGAGGGCTCCGGCGAGCGGGCCCTTCAATATTAGAAGGGCCAAGTGTTAATTAACTGTATTAATTTTCTGGAAGCAAGGCAGCGTTTCTGTTTGCTCTTTGCGGATGAAGAAATGAAGCATCGAGAGGTGACACGATTGGGCACGGACGTGTGGTGTTACTGGTGTGTTTAAGGACGTAGGGACCCGGGGAAATCACAGCGCTGCTCCGCGCTGGCTCTCCTGCCCCTGCAGGGGAATTGCAGCCGCTGCCAAAATATCCGACATCAAATCCTTTAAAGCCTGAAACCTGTTAGGCCAGCACAGGGGCACAGCGTGTCGGGATCTGCTCCGCACCAGACGAGTTAACTCATCGCTGCAAATGTCTCCTGGATCCCACGCACAGCTGGAAAAAACAGCCCGACTCCTGCGTCCCAGGCAGGTCGGGGTCGGCAGCGGGACTGGGGCGGGACCCGAGGCTGGCTCACAGCCCTGCCTGGCCGCGGCGAGGGGCTGGGGTCACCCTGCTCAACCACACGGCCCCCCGGGGACAAGCGGCGCAAAGGCCTCGACTCGGAGGCGTGTGGGGTGCCTGGCAGAGCCCCAAGCTGCACGCTTTGCCCATGAGCTGAGACGTCTCCGAGCCTCAGGGAAGGCCTAGTCTCTAACTGGGGGGGGTTATTAAGAGGATGTATACGTTTTGTTCCTGTTGCCTTCTCACGCCGCAGGAGGGTTATTGGTGTCCTGCACATGGGAGATGCTGATGGTGGGAGCCGCCTGTGCCACGTGGTGTGGATGGACTATCATCTCTGGGTGGACTATCATGTGTGGGTGGGCTATCACATGTGGGTGGGCTATCATGGGTGGTGGCACGGCAGGGCCGCTCCCAGCTCGGGCTGCCAGCGCTGCTGCCCCTGCCTCGGCCCTGGCCGCAGGGAGCTGCTGACATGGGCAAGGGCGGATTTTACAGAGCGTTCTCTCCGTGCCACCCTGCAAAGGGGTTATCGACTAGTGCTGAACAAGCCGCCCAGATCAACAGCTGCTCCTTGGGTGTTCGGAAGCACCAAACGCCGGGAATCAATCACCCGCTGAACGGAGCAGATTTGCAGCATCCCAAGCGCGCCGGGCGAGCTGGAGCCCTCCGAGCCCCCAGCCTCAAGACTTGCCCACCAGGCTGAGCCATGGCCGGGCAGCTTTGCAACGCTGGAGATCAGACAACACCCAGCTCGTCCCTCCATCGGTTTGACACACGCGGTCCCGCAGAGAAGCGGTCGCTGCCCAGCCCGGCCCAGCGGCTCCGGCCCAGCGGGCACGGCCGGGGAGCGCCCGGGACACCCTCAGAGCCCAACGTGGGACGGGGC
>WEIS01011838.1:16648-26787 GCA_013389965.1 Todus mexicanus
TGGCGGCCCCCACCTCGGGGGGGACACGGGGGTGCCCCGGGGGGTGCATCTCTGCGGGCGAGGACTCTCTGCTGTCTCCAAGCTTCTCTTCCCCCCCACGCAGCCGTTCAGCCTTTCGGCTCCATCTGCCCCTCTCTGGCCCCCCGGGGCTGGGAGAGGGGGACGGGAGGACAGGGGGGTCCTGGGCCCCCCCCGGGGCCAGGCTGGAGACGCACTTTCACTTTTACTGCCTTTTAACAAGCTTGTGTTCCTTTGGGCTTCGTGTTTAATAAAGGTTTCTACTGACTCTGGACCCTCGGTGCTGGGCTGTGCTGCGGCGGCTGGGGGTGGTGGGGACCCCAAGCTGAGCAAATGAGGGGGTTGGGGGTATTCTGTGGGTTTTTTTCTGTTTTGAAGTGCACGAGCGGGTGTGGCGCTGTCTGGGGTTGCAGGAAGTGCTGTGGTCCTTGGGGTTCCCTCCCTGCCCTGCAATTCTCCATGCTGCCATGTGTGGGGTGTGAACTGGGGCTGATCCTGCCACCCTCTGCTCCCCCACAGAGACTGTGCCCCAGGGGGATGGGACCATGGGTCTGCACAGGGATCACTTCTCCTTTTGGCAGCTTCTGGCCTTACTCAGCTCCTCTCCTGCCCGGCCCCTTCCCCACCTTGGCCCTGGTTTGGCAGCAGCGTTTGTGCTGGGGTGCCCATGGCTGCAGCTCCTGCAGTCCACCCACCCATCCCTCCATCCCTCCACCCACCTATCCCTCCATCCACCCATCCCTCCATCCCTCCCTCCATCCACCCATCCCTCCATCCCTCCACCCACCACTCCAGGCGGCTCCCGGTACCTTCCCAGCTCCCTCATTCACCCGGCCCCCCTTGGTCCTGCCTGAAGGCAGCTGCCAACAGCAGTTTGCGAGCCCAAAGCTCACAGTCCCTGTTCAGTGGGGACAAGCTGGCAGCCAGTGGCAGCCCTGGCACTGAGTGCCCAGCCCGCTCTGTGCCACACTGGCCCCTTCCCAGGGTGTAAGGGACATCGAGGACCCTCAGAGGTGGGATGTGTGGAGACTGCAGGACCCGCAGGCAGCGGGAGCGGGCACAGGGAGCCAGGGCCAGGCAAGGGCAAGGATGTGCCACCTCCTTCCCGTGTTTGTGCGCTTGCTGCCCAGCCTCCTGCTGCAGGGTCAGGCTGCAGGGTCAAGCTGCTTCTCCTTCAAACAGCCTGATAAATATTTCACCCCAGCCTGTTGCGTAAGTTCACCCTGCTCCTGCTCCTGCTCGTGCAGGGAATGGGAGCGCAGGTGCTGGCTGTTGGGTGCTGGGGTGGCACGGCGAGCCCATCACCGCTGCCCAGCCTCCTGCCTCCATCCCAACACCCCAGCGTGGTCCCCAGCTCCTTGTGCTGCCACGGGGTTGTCCTTTCCCAGGGCCCCGCTGCCAGCCCTGCTCCCCGCAGCCCCCCAGCACCGGCCAGGGCTGGGAGCGGGGCCTGGCGAGGAGGGCAGCGTGCCGGGTTACCCCGAAACCTGCCCGGGCACCGCCTGGCTGGCCCCTGGGCTGCAGCGGGGTGAGCCGCTGGCTGCTGTGCCCCTGCTGCCCCAAACGGACCTGTCCCAGGCCGATCAAGAGACAGAGCTACGCTGCTGCTGCTCCAGCCCACGGGACCCCTGCCCCAGGGAGGCAGGCGCAGGAGGATGGGCACAGCAGGGCGGGTGGGCACAGCAGGGTGGGCACAGCAGGGCAGGTGGGCAGGGCCCCTCTCCCCTGCCTGCTGCGTCCTTTCCAAGGGCGATGTTTGTGTCCCGAGGTGACAGAGGTGCCAAAGCCCGGCGATGTCCTGCGGGGTGCCCAGCTCTGCCGTGTGCCAGCGCAGCCCTAGCCCTGCGCTCAGCAAGGTCTCGCCCTTCTCCTCTCCACTGTTCAGTTTGGTTGTTCTGAAGGATGGGGGTGATGTGGTGCTCCCAGGGCTGAGACCCTGGCCAGGGGAAGGGGCCGGCGGGTGCAGGGAGAGGGGAGAGGACTCTTGCCAGCACCCCAAGCTCTGCAGGGCTGCTCCTGCGAGCCGGCTAACCCCCGCTGGCAGCACAGCTTCTCCCCCCGAGCAAAGGGGAGCCTCTCTGATGCCGTTCAGCATCACTTCCCTCTGCTGGGGAACCTCAGGGGGCGACGGGCCCTGGGGACACCAATGCCCATGGAAGCTGCTCCCCCTCCAGCAGGGCCAGGGCCGCATCTCCCGCTGCAGCTGGGGAGCCTGTGTTGGGGGCAACGCGTCGGCGGCTCCACGTGAGCCAGAGCACCGCAAAAATAACCGCTCTGCCTCCCGGGGATGATTCATGATGCAGCTGAAGGGCTTCCCTCCTGCTATTTAGAATCACAGAATCACAGACTGGTTTGGGCTGGAAAGGGACCTTTAAAGGTCGTCTCATCCATCCCCCCTGCGCTGAGCGGGGCCATCTGCAGCTCCAGCAGCTTGCTCAGAGCCCCACCAAGTCTAACCTCGATTGTTTCCAGGAACAGGGTCTCCACCACCTCCCTGGGCCGCCTGGGCACCCCGAACTGCTGAAGAGGGAGCTGATGACAGCTCATGTAGGGGCTTTCATTTCCGAAGAGCTCACGGTGCCGTTGGGAAGCGGCTCTGGGCACTGCCTGCTTTGGTGAGCTGGCTGCCCCGCCTATGCTTTTCTTCCCCGGGCAAAGCATCCGCGCTGCGGGAGGTGGGCAGCCTGTACACATCCTGCGTACCCTGGGGGTGCTCAGCTCTCGTTCGCTCCCATCTCCCATTCCCTGGCACTAACTCTGCAGGGACCGTGCCCGTCCAGCTCTGGGGGTGCCTGGTGCCACTGGGCCGCGGCGATGGCTCCACAGGCACCGGCAAACGCTGTAGCTGGAGAGTGAGCAGGCGAGCGGGAGGCTGAGCTGTGCTGGATGCAGCCATGGTGCTGAGCCCAGGAATCCAGGGGGTCTCCTGTGTCCACGCTGCAAGGTTTGGACTCGGGGGAGTCAGGAGAGCCCAACAGTGGGACGAGCTGTGGGACAGGCTGGCAGTGGCTGGCAGGAAGCACTGGACGCGGACACAGCTTAAAGTTAACCAGAATTTACACCTTCAATCGAATCCCCCTGAAGGGCCCAGGCGGATTTGGGGGTCTCTGTAGGCCCCTGGGGTACGTCTGGCCCGGGGAGCTGTGCTCCTGCCAGCGCTGCCTGCCCTGCTTCTGCTTCCCACCCCACGTTTCCGTAGGGAATGCTTCTGGGAACCACTCGTGTTTCTGCCCCAAGGAGGCGACTCAGGGAGCTGAAGAGCAGCGGTGTTTGTCTATCACGAGACACCAGTAAGTGGGGGCTTCATTTAATTCCTGCCCAGCTATGGGCCTGTGTGTGCTCCCCCAGCCAGGGAAGCAGAGCAGAGCCCTGACCTCATCCCCAGCCGGGGCCAAGGCCACGTCCCCTTCTCTGCTGGCGGCTCTCGGGGAGCCCTGGAGGTGCCTGTGGAAGGAGCTGGGGACACCCGCTGCCTCCGGCTGCAGGCAGAATTTTGCCCTGGACTTTGCCCTCAGGATTTTCCAGCTGCTCCTTCCCACACTGAAACTCCTGCTAACCCCAAGGCGTCCTGACGGGGACGAAGCACAGATTTTAGCAACATGGTGGAGCAGAAAGGGCCCCTCTGGGCTTTGCTTTGATCCACAGCAGAGCCCCACCATCACCCCAGCCCCATCCCACGCTCCCTGGCAAGGTGAGCCTCAATCGCCACTGCTGTAGGGCCTCCCCTGCCTGTTTCTCTAGTATCTGCCCCCTCTTTAGTTCGATTTGATGATGGCCACGCTCAAGAGCTCCAGCTCTTGGAGCTCTTTTGGCCTCCCCAGGGGCAGGGGACAGCCCAGTGCGGTGTGCGCTGGGTGCACGGGCTCCCTGGAGCCCTCGGATACCCCTGCCAGGTCCCAGGTGCACTTTTTCCGCCTCTTTTCCCTTGTACAGACCCAGAGCAGCCGGGAGACAGTAAAAATAACCACAACTCATCCTTGCAACTGCAGCCGGTTGTCCCCGGGGTGGGGAGGAGAGCGAGCGAACTCCACGTGCCGCTGCTCGGTCACGTTGGGCTGGGGCAGCGTCTTGGGTTTGAGACCGGGGTTAAGAGCAGCCGAGCTCAGCAGAGCGGGTTGGCCTCGCAAGGTCCACGTGAGGACCCGGCTGGGATTTTGCATCCAAGCCAAAGTGATGCATTCCCCTTTCTCTAATATCCTGGGATACTCTGAGAGGGACGGGGAGAAACCCACCACCCCAAGAACTCACCACACTGTGCCCAGGAGCAGCGCAGAGCTCTGCCCAGGCACGGCTTTATCTAGTTTATTGATCTAATTATCTGTTTCTCGCTTGTGAAAACCCTTGAGGACAGGCTGGGGCACGGCCGTGGATGTCCGGCCTGTTCCTCTCCACACGCACGGGCCTCTGGCTGCCTGTGCCGGGCAGGGACAGAGGCAGCTCCTGTCTCCTCCTCCTCCTCCGCCAGCCTGTCCCCCCGTCCTGCAGCCCCTGCTGGGAGTGGGAAGGGAGTTTTGCATATGCTCGAGGTGTTGGGGACCTGGCAGCATCAGAACGACGCCCTCCCGCCCAGCGTGCTGTACTGGGGGGCACAGCACTGAGCAAAGGCTGCCCAGCACCCTGGGCACAGAGCAGCCGGCACCATCACAGGGGCAGCTGAAACCACGCTGGGTGCCAGGGGAACAACCCCAGAGCCGGCCGCAACCGCCGCGGGGCCACCCGTGGCCACGCTAGGGCCACCCATGGCCACGCTAGGGCCACCCTTGGCCACACTAGGGCCACCCCAAGGCCAAATTAGGGCCACCCATGGCCACACTAGGGCCACCCCAAGGCCAAATTAGGGCTACCCATGGCCACACTAGGGCCACCCCAAGGCAAACTGAGCCAATCAGGGATACCCTGGGGCTAGCCACAACTACACTGAGACCACCCATGGCCACACTGGGACCAAACAGGGACTGACTGGGGCAGCTATGGCTACCCTGGGGCCAACAACTATCACACTTGGCCAACTGGTGCCCAACTGGGACCAACTGGGGCAACTAGGACTACCCTGGAAACCTCACTGGGACCACTTGTGGCTAAACTGGGACCAGCTGGGGCCACACCGTGGCAACCAGGGGCTATCCTGGGGCCAACAGGAACCCCGCCTCGGACCTCCCATGACCGAACTGGGACCAGTTGGGACAATCAGGGTTAACATTTGGAGCAGCCACGGCCACAGCGGGACCAATCCGGGCAACCAGGGCCGGTGCCATAACCCGCACCGGGAGCCCCTGGAGCCGAGTGGGAGCACGGTGGGATGTAACTGGTGTGACTGGTGTGACTGGTGTGACTGGTGTAACTGGGACCGGCCGGCGGGAGCCTCAGGGCCGAGCGGGCCCCGCCAGGGCCGCAGCCCCAGCCCCGCTCCGCCCCGCTCGGCCAATCACAGGGCGGCGCGAGGTGCCAATCACTGCCCGCGGCCAATCGGAGCTCGGAGGGGGCGGGGCCCCGGCGGAGGCAAAGTTGCCTGGCGGCGGCGGAGCCGAGACCGAACCCGCACCGCACCGCACCGCATAGTACCGCATAGCACAGCACGGCATAGCTTAGCTTAGCTTAGCTTAGCTTAGCTTATTTTAGCTTAGCATAGCATATTTTAGCATAGCATAGCATCCTATCCTACCCTAGTCTAGCCTAGCCTACCCCCTGCGGCCCCGCACCGCACCGCACCGCATAGTACCGCATAGCACAGCACGGCATAGCTTAGCTTAGCTTAGCTTAGCTTAGCTTAGCTTAGCTTAGCTTAGCTTATTTTAGCTTAGCATAGCATATCTTAGCATAGCATAGCATCCTATCCTACCCTAGTCTAGCCTAGCCTACCCCCTGCGGCCCCGCACCGCACCGCATAGCATCCCATCCTATCCTATCCTATCCTACCCTCTGCAGCCCCGCACCGCACCCTACGGCCCCGCACCCCGGGTCTCGGCGCCGCTCCGTCCCGCAGCACCAGCACCATGATGGCGTGTGCCGAGCTGCTGGCCGTGTGCCTGCTCTCAGCCGAGCGCGGCCCCGCACCCCGCCGCCAGCCGCTGCCCATCTTCCACGACGTGAGTACCGCGGGGCCAGGCCCGCACCGAGCCCCGCACCGAGCCCCTCACCGAGCCCCGCACCGGGCGGGCTGCGGTGCCCCCGCTCAAGGCTCCGGGGGCGGCTCCTTCCACCGCCACAGCCAAGCGGGAGCGGGTGGGCTGGGAGCTGCGAGTCAAGGCGTGGGTCGTGGTGGCTCCGATAACGCTGTGGTTTGTCCTTTCTGTGCGTGCCGAGCCTGGGAGCGGCTGGGAACAGCCCCGCACTGCCTGGCCGGGGGGTGCTGCGGGGCTGTGCAATGCGGTGTGCCCCCCGCGCAGGGCAGGGCAGGGCAGCCGAGCCCCCTGCAGCCCCCTACAGCCCCCCAGCCCTGCGAGCCCCCTGCAGCCCCCCAGCCCTGCGAGCCCCCTGCAGCCCCCCAGCCCCGCCAGCCTCCTGTAGCCCCCCAGCCCTGCCTGCAGCCCCCAGTCCCCTCCCGCCCCCCAGCCCTGCCCGCTGCTGCTGCTGCTGCTGCTGCTTTGCCGGGGCTGCCGCTGGCTGAGCTGGGCAAGGTGCTGCGGGAGCCGGAGGAGCGGGTGGTGCCCGTGCTGCTTTTCACAAGGGAGGTCCCGGCACTGGACCCCGTGGCCAGGACGCTTGTGCCCGGAGGGAGCTGCTTCCCCCGGTGCCAGGGCTCAGGGCAGGCAGCCTCAGGCCTGCCCAGCTCCCCGGGCAAGCGGCCCCGCCAGGCTCGAAGCCGCCTCCGCTGCTGGGGCACATCAGAGCTGCTCAAGCCCCTGCTCCTGGCCATCTTGCATGAGCTGCAGGGCGCCTGGCTAAGGTGGGCTGCGCCCGAGTCTCCCTGGGGAGCCACCAGGCTTTGCTTTCTTCTGTGCCTGGCAGCACGGGGGGCTGAGAGCCCCTGGGGAGCTGCGGGGACGGGAGAGCGGAGCTGCTGCCCCTGCCCTGCCCTGCCCTGCCCACGGGCTGCCAGGAGAAAGCCAGAGGGGTTAAGGGCGAGGGTCGGTGCGATGCCCCCGCACAGCCCAGGGCACAGCTCGGGCAGCTCTGGCCTGTCCTGTTCTGGTGCTGTCACCGCCCGCGTCCCGGCTCATCCTGGAGGAGGGGAGCAGGAGATCTCGGGAAGGTGGATGCCCTGACTGCTCCGCTTCTCTGGCTGGGACACCGGGCATGGCCAGGAGCGGCTGCGGGGGAGCTGACAACTGGGGGGCAGGGGGCCCTCCTGCAGGCTGCAGGGCTCTCCAACCAGGGGGGTTTGCAGGCTGCAGGGCTCTCTAAGCAGGGGGGTTTGCAGGCTGCGGGGCTCTCCAACCAGCCGGGGGGGTTGCAGGCTGCAGGGCTCTCTAAGCAGCTTCGTTAACCGCGCTAATTACTTGGCTGCTGGGAGCTGGGCTGGAGGGGGGTTGGCAGCGGCAGCTGCGTTGGGCTCAGCCCCTCCGGGCACTCGCCGAGTGGCACATCCAGCCCTCAGGGCATTATTAAGGCAATTAAAACGGGAAGTGTTAACAGCGCTAGAGCGGCTGCTCGCCGGGTTCTGGCGGCTGCTCTTCCTCTTTCCTTCGGAGCTGGGCAGGGGCAGTTTGAGCAGCCGGGCTCCGGGCAGGGGCAGTTTCAGGGGCTGGGCTCCGGGCAGGGGCAGTTTCAGGGGCTGGGCTCCGGGCAGGGGCTGGGCTCAGGCTGCCCCCGGGCTCGGCAGGACGAGCTGCGCCCCCCGTCCCTGCAGGGGCAGGAGCCCAGGCTCCGACTGCGGGATCAGGGCTGCCAGCGGAGCCCCAGCCCTGTCCCAAAGATCGCCTGCCTTCGCGAGAGGACGAGGAGGAGGAGGATTTGGAGGGCGGCTTTGCCTGAGCTGCTTTGCTGCAGGCATGCCATGAACTGCAGTGCTGCCATCGCAGGTGTTTCCCTGTGCAGACATCTAAGCCTCTGGGATATTTGTCCCCCAGGCTGGTGCTCAGGGCTCGTTCCTCCTCTCTTGGTGTCCGAGAGGTTCAGAAAAGCCGTTTCTCGGCAGGTCCCAGCCGCAGCCTGCGGTGGGTGGGTGAGCGCAGGGTCCTCCCCAGCAGCCGCCCCATGGCCCTGGCTGCGTGTCCAGGGGCTGTGGTTGCTGCCAGCCGTGCGAGCAGGGAGAAGCCCTGGAATGTGCCTCCTTCCTGGGCTGTGGAGCGTTTATCCCCAAATAAATGCCAGCTCAGAGCTGCTTCCATCGGCCCCTCTGTGTCCGCTGCGGCTGCTTGGCCCCAAGCCCAGGAGCTGGGGGCTAGGAGACATGAGGCAGTGGCCCCGTGTTTCTGAGCCTGCCAGACCCCCGAGTGCAAGCGAGGGATTGCCTGTGGGACCTCTGACATAGACCCAATCCCGTTCCCAGCCTGGCTTTGCATCACTTTTCCCTGGCTATGTCCCAGGGCTGCTGTGTGCACTGGCCTCTTGCAGCAGGAGCTGCGCTCCCCTGCCATCACTGTCCGTGTTCCTGCTCCCTGTGTGGGGCTGGGCCTTGCCCCGTGGGGGATGGAAGCTGCTCTGCACTATTTTTGCTTGGCTGGAGTGGAATCCTGCCTCATGCACAGGAGCGATCAGTGTTTTCTGGCATGTGCAGCACTCACAGAGGCAGCCCTGCAGCTGGGCTCTGCTGAGGGTGGGCTTGCTGGAGGCGATGAGGAGCCCCACCATCCCTGGGGGACATGGGGCAGCCGTGGCCTCGCCTCGCAGGACTCTCGCAGCTCTGCTGCTGGCACCACGTTTGTTTATTTTGAGCTCCAGACAGCTGTTGTGTGTGCACTGACAGTGATTTTCTTCCGCACCGCTGGAGCAGAGGATCCCCTGTGTGAGGGAGAAGCCTCAGCTGTGTGTGCTGAGCTTCAGGATGAACCCAGGATGGGCTCAGCCTGGGTTAGAGACTCTCTCAGCCCCGTGGTATCCCCCCAAAATGTGCCCTCGCTCTTAGCCTGCAGACACGCCCTGCTGAGCAAGGCCAGCCTGGGAGTGGGAAGTGTTTCGCTGCACTTAAATCTGCGTTTGTTAAGTGCCTGGGTGACACCTGCCTGGTTTCGGGATGAGCCAGCTGGCCTCAGTGATGTTTGGAGTCAAAGAGATGTTGTTGCATGAGCCGTGTGTCCCTCTGATGACAGAGAGCCCGCATGGTCACGCTTTTGCCTCGCCAGGCAGTGATGTGCCTGAGGCAGGGGGATGCCAGCGTGGCACAGGCCTGTGCAACCCGCTGGTGCCACCCCTGCCCACAGGCAGAGCTCCCTCTGCCCTCCCGGAGCCCTGGTGTGTGTCACCCTGAAGCAGTGAGACCCCTGATGCCCAAGCGAACCCTTTAACCTGGAGAAGGTCATGCTTTAAAACCCAGAGAAGTCCCCAGTGTGTGGGAGCTGCGGGTTCCAGTCTCAGCTGGTAGCAGTAAAGCTCCAAAGCTCATCCAGGGAGGTCGGAGAGCCCCTGCCCTCCTGCGCAGGAGGCAGCCTGGCTGGTGTCCTCGAAGCCCACATCCCCAGAGAGGACGGCTCCCTAACGCTGCTCAGCTCGGGGCAGCCTCCAGTCCTTCCAGTGGCTCAGGCCTGGAGCAGCTCACCTTGCTCACAAGAGCATCCTCTGAGGAGGTGTCCCTGCTCCTGGGCTTGGTCATGAGGAGGGGCCAGGGAGCTCCCTGGTGGGACCAGCATCCGAAAAGCCTCTGCCCAGTTGCAAACCAGTGGCTTCCTCGTGAGGGAGCAGTGGAGGTTTCTCTGGGCAGCTGTTTCTTTAGCTCAAAGTGATTTTTTTTCAGGGACATTTCAGTGGCTAGATACGGGCTTGTGCCCTCAAAACAGGCAGCAAAGCTGTCAGCGAGCGGTGCGGAAGGGAGCTGGGGGCGGAGGGGGCAGCTGGCAGCGCCGCGTCGTCGTGCGGCAGGGAGCAGAGCTGGTCCGGAGGCGTTTTATCAGCGGTCTCTGCTTTGCAGGTGCATGGGGAAGAATATTACAAAGTCTGCTTTCCCCTGCTCCTGCCTGTTTTCAGTCCTGACCTTCCTTCAGACCTGGTTGATTTCTTCATCGGCCAGGATGATTAACAAAGGG
>WEIS01011840.1:0-18426 GCA_013389965.1 Todus mexicanus
AATAAATAAAATTATGTAATATATGATATATTAAAACCACGTAATGAAAAATTTATTTAAAAACCAAAATCAGCTCTGATTTTATACACAAGTACTTAACACTTTTTAGTCACCACTTACGCCAACGAGGTGTGAAAAAATGAGCCATTCCAATCTCCCCTTTCTTTTGGCAAAGATACCTGAAACGAGAAGATACAGCCCTCCCAGAATAGAGCAGAAACCCCCAGGGAGCACCGTGGTAATAATAATAATAATAATAATAATAATAATCATAGAGTCATTGCTTTTCGTCATTATCTATCAGCTCCGAAACGTCAATGGAGATATTTAAATTGGCAATTAAATATTTTTCACTTCATGAACTCCTAGCGTAGCGATGTCTGCAGGCACAACGGCACAAACGTTCACGTTCTCAGGTAGCTGAAATGTAAGTCCCTCAGTACCATCAACGGTATTTTTCTTCTGATGAGTCAAATGCGTATTTTTATTCTTCAAAGGCTTCCTCGAACAAGGCTTGCTGGTTAAGGATGAGAAGAAATTACGAGACCATTACACCCAAACCATCCAGTTCAAGCTGGACGTGCTGTCTCTCGTGCCAACAGACCTGGCGTATCTGAAGCTCGGTTTGAACTACCCTGAGCTGCGGTTTAACCGCTTGCTGAGGATCGCTCGTCTGTTTGAGTTTTTCGACCGTACCGAAACCAGGACAAATTACCCGAACATGTTTCGTATTGGAAATCTGGTCTTATACATCCTCATCATCATCCACTGGAACGCCTGCATCTACTTTGCCATTTCCAAGGTCATCGGATTTGGAACCGACTCTTGGGTCTACCCCAACGTGTCCATTCCAGAGTACGCGCGGCTGTCGAGGAAGTACATCTACAGCCTGTACTGGTCAACGCTCACCCTGACAACCATCGGAGAAACACCTCCCCCGGTGAAAGACGAAGAGTATCTCTTTGTGGTCATTGACTTCCTGGTGGGCGTGCTGATCTTCGCTACCATCGTCGGTAACGTGGGCTCCATGATTTCCAACATGAACGCCTCCAGGGCAGAGTTCCAGGCCAAGGTGGATTCCATCAAACAGTACATGCATTTCCGAAAAGTCACCAAGGATTTGGAAGCCAGGGTTATCAAGTGGTTCGATTACCTCTGGACCAACAAGAAGACGGTGGACGAGAAGGAGGTGCTGAAGAATCTGCCCGACAAGTTGAAGGCTGAAATCGCCATCAACGTCCATCTGGACACGCTGAAGAAAGTGCGGATATTCCAGGATTGCGAAGCCGGGCTCCTCATCGAGCTGGTGCTGAAACTGAAACCTACGGTCTTCAGTCCCGGGGACTACATTTGCAAAAAGGGAGATATCGGGAGAGAAATGTACATCATCAAAGAGGGGAAACTGGCTGTGGTGGCGGATGACGGCATAACGCAGTTCGTGGTCCTAAGCGACGGCAGCTACTTCGGCGAAATCAGCATCCTCAACATCAAAGGCAGCAAATCTGGCAACAGGAGGACAGCCAACATACGGAGTATTGGTTATTCTGACTTGTTCTGCTTGTCTAAAGATGATTTAATGGAAGCCCTCACCGAATACCCGGAGGCCAAAAAGGCTCTAGAAGAGAAAGGGCGACAAATTCTGATGAAAGACAATTTAATAGACGAGGAAGCAGCAAAAGCAGGAGCTGACCCGAAAGACATGGAAGAAAAAATAGAAAGACTTGAAACAGCTCTGGATACGCTGCAGACCAGGTTTGCGAGGCTCATGGCGGAATTCACCTCGTCGCAGCAAAAGGTGAAGCAGAGACTTGCCAGAGTAGAAACCCGAGTGAAAAAATACGGCAGCGGCACCTTATCGGTTGGAGAAGGAGAGGCGGAAAAACCCGAGGAGAAAAAGGAGTGAGGGAGTAGATTTCCTCCCCGATCGGAGAAGGCCGAAGCGCGTGCAAGCCATAACTGTATGTAAATACACGTGTGCAATACATAGACACGATTATTTTTATATCGATTCAAGAGAAGGGTTTTTAGCGTTTTTAACCGAAGCAGTATTTGTAAATAGGACACCGTTACCTTCGTGTAGGGGGAGATTCGGGCTGACATTCAGGTACTTTTTTTTCTTGTACTGGGAGCCGGTTTCTTCCGAGTCGCGCTCAGCACGTCCGCTGCGTGTGGTACCTGCAGGTCTTGACGCGTCGCCTCTTCCCTCGTGTGTTGCGTGAAGAAGTCGTTGCGCTTGAAGTCGAAGGGGCTGGGTCTTTTTTAAGGGCTTAAAAACCCCCCCCACTTACAGGGTACATGCTCCATCTGGCGACCTTAGTAGGCGATTAAATGCATGGATGGACGTCTGGGCTTCTCACAACCTTGGTTCTAGCACAAGGAAGCGTCTGCACGGACCCGGCCTGGGCAGCGGGTGGAGGCTGTGGCCTGGTTTGCTCCGTAATGAGCTGGGCTCTGCACAAAGGACGGTGCTGACGGGGTGGCGCTGCTCGAGTCACGTCCTTTCTGGCACGGTCTGCGCCAGCCTTTGCTGATCTGCAGCTGCTTTGCTTGGCTAGAGAGAGGCAGAGCCCCTTTAGCTGATTTATTGAGCCCAGCCCCACTGGTAAAGCCCTCACTTGGAAGGGAGCCCCCAAAAGCTCCCGGGGCAACGTGGCTTCACTGAACTGGGGATGAGAAAAGAGGGTCCTGGTGTGTGCAGGGTCTGGAGTGAATTCCCTCTCCACGGGTGGGCATTGCCAGAGGGAGGCTTCCGAGAATCACAGAATAGAACCATAGAATAATTAAGGCTGGAAAAGCTCTCTGAGATCATTAAGTCCAGCCTAGGACCTACCACCACCACTCAGCTAAACCCGGCCACTAAGTGTGGCATCCAGTCTGGCCTTAAACACCTCCAGGGACGGTGACTCCCCCCCCTCCCTGGGCAGCCCATTCCAGGGTTTTATCCCCCTTGCTGTGAGGAAGAGCTTCCGAATATCCAACCTAAGAAGAGAAGCTGCAGGGGCAGGACGGGCTGTCCCAGCCACCTTCTCCTGCAGCCGGGCTTCTGCCAGGCACGGAGAACAAACCCTGTGCTGCAAAGTCATCCCTGCCACCCGGTTTATGTTCTCTTCCTCTTCATTTCATTTAAGGCTCCCTGCTCTGCCTCCCTTGGCTGTTTCCTGCCAGCTTTCCTCCGCAGTGGCCGTCGCACAACCGCGTCGCCATTAGTTAGGGAGAACCAAGGCAACGATTTCTCACGTCCTGCTGACAGACCCTGGTTGTGAGTAGTTGTCTCCACCAGTGGTCTGGCTCCGATGGGAATACACCCGGCTGGTCCATTCAGCCTGTCGTGATGTTCAGGGCAGAACAGCGCTGAGAAGGTTTTGTTGTCACATCACCACCTCGGGATTTGCCTCTTGCCCATCCCTCTCATCCTTCTCCACCCTGCTGCTTCCAGTTCCTTTCCAGGCTTCTCTCCTTCCCACTGAGATCTCTCTAGCATTCTCCTGCTGAGAAGACACTAGCTTTCTTTTTTTTGCTGCACGGTATTTTTCTGTCACGTCGGTTTTCCCGTGTTACTTTTATCCTCCGGTACCTCCCTGGCTTCAGCAGAGTACAGAGCTTACCCCTCTCCTGCTGGATTGCAGCATTTCACAGAGTCACAGAGTAATTAAGGCTGGAAAAGACCTCTGAGCTCATCGAGTCCAGCCTATGACCTACCACCACCACTCAGCTAAACCCTGCCACTAAGTGTGGCATCCAGTCTGGCCTTAAACACCTCCAGGGATGGTGCATCTACGGCACGGAGGCTGGATCCTCCCCTGGCATTAGGTGTTACCATGGGCAGCCCGCTGTCTCCGAGTTGTCCTCAGCCCTGCCGTAGGAGCCCTAACAGCACGTGGGAAGAGATGGCCTGCCGGGAAACTGGCCAGAAACCCACTGAGATGAGGGTGGTAGCGGAATGAAAAGCAGCAGTTGCTTTGCTAAACTTGAGTACAACTGCTCAGAGTAAGCTCAGGGCGAGCGTCTGGCCCCCTCCTTTGGAGCTTGGTGAGAGACAAATCTGAAAGCGCCGAAGTAACGTGGGCGGAGAGACCATCAAGCAGTATCACAGAACCACAGAACTAACAAGGTTGGAAAAGACCATAGGGATCATCAACTCCAACCTGTAACCTACTACCTAGTCTATCACCAACCTATTACCCAATATCATCCCATCATCTAAATCTTGTCCCTGAGTACATCATCCAACCTCTTCTTGAACACCTCTAATGATGGTGACTCCACCACCTCCCTGGGCAGCCTATTCCAACGGGGAATCACTCTCTCTGGAAAAAAGTTCTTCCTAACATCCAGCCTAAACCTCCCCTGACACAGCTTAAGACTGTGTCCTCTCGTTCTGTCACTGGCAGCCTGAGAGAATAGACCAGCCCTCACCTGGCTACAACATCCCTTAAGGTTGATGTCCACGTGTCTAAAATCCTGTTATCATCAGCCTAGAAGCCAGCTCGACTTAGACATCCGCTGTAGGCTGGACTTAACTTCTCTTACCACGATTTCCACTGACTATAACAAGGGATTTAGAAAGCAGCTGAGACCTGCATGCGGGCAGCAGAGTTCTGGACCTTCAGCTGAATCTTGCCCTTATTGTCTCCGAGGGGTTGAGACAAAGAAGGGAGGTGGGAGAGGCTGCTTTAGGCAGGGGTTTAGCGCCCTCCTCGCTCCCACACTGAGGCCGGCAGGGTGGAGCTGGGTGTTACAGAATAATTAATTACGGAATAATTAAGGCTGGGAAAGACCTCTGAGATCATCGAGTCCAGTAAGGTGCCACTGTAAGCGCAGGCGGCGCGGCCACAGGGTGCTGGAGGTTGCAGCAGAGGCTGGTACCGCCCGGCAGCCTGCGGCTGACGTTCATGGCTGTGTTACTCCAACACTGTATCTGGTAGGGGTTTCATACCCGTCGTCAACCGTCCTACATCAGTCATCGTTCTCTGTAAATATCTGCCTACCCAACACGCTAGAGCTGTTCCAGCCCACTAGGTGTGTACAAATAGAACGGTCTGAAGTAGCGTTTCTACCAAATTTATACCTGTTAAAAATAAAAATACCGCCCCCCCCAAACACAAGAACGTTTCTCTACCTGACGGATCAGAACAGCTTCACCTATCAGTTAAATACGTTTGCTCTTCCCTTCACCAGCCCTCCTGGCCTGGTTTTGACATGCCAGCAAAAGAGCGATTTTGATGCTACTGGCTTCGAGTCACTCCAAAACCTGAAGCTTTTGTCATGGTGAAATCACGTCCTTCGATGTCTTTCATCTCTGTAAGATGGTTTTTTTTTTTCCCCCTTCTCTAACATGGCTACAGCATGTACATTAAAATATTTTGAGTAACGTTCAAGCAGCTCTCGTGTTTTCTCTTACCCCTCTCTTGCTGGATTTCATCATTTCACACAGTCACAGAATAATTAAGGCTGGAAAAGACCTCTGAGATCATCGAGTCCAGCCTAGGACCTACCACCACCACTCAGCTAAACCCTGCCACTAAGTGTGGCATCCAGTCTGGCCTTAAACACCTCCAGGGACGGTGACTCCACCACCTCCCTGGGCAGCCCAGCCCAGGGTTTTATCCCCCTTGCTGTGAGGAAGTGCCTCCAAATATCCAACCTAAACCTCCCCTGGTGCAGCTTCAGGCTGTGCCCTCTCATCCTGTCACTTGTTGCCTGGGAGAAGAGCCCATCCCCCTCCTGCCTACACCTTCCCTTCAGGTGGCTGTAGAGAGTGAGAAGGTCCCCCCTGAGCCTCCTCTTCTCCAGGCTGAACAGCCCCAGCTCCCCCAGCCTCTCCTCGTAAGATTTTTCCCTCCAGTCCCTTTACGAGGTAGCGACCTGGGAGAAGAGATCAAGGTCCACCTCACTCCAACCTCCATTCAGGGAGTTGTAGAGAGCAATAAGGTCTCCCCTCAGCCTCCTCTTCTCCAGACTAACCCAGCCCAGCTCCCTCAACCTCTCCTCACAAGACACGTTCTCCAGACCCCTCCCCAGCTTCCTTGCCCTTCTACCCTTTGCACAGAGCCCCTCACCCACAGCCAAGGCTTGAGGTCAGCTTGACCGTGCAGCTCTTCCTGCAGAAACAGCCCAGGAAAGGAACAACCCTGCACTTAACGCTTTTCTCTTCAGCATCTAGTTTACAGTTTTATTCCTGCGAAGTATTTATTAACATACGACCCAGAGAGGACTCTGCTTTGCATTAAAAAAAACCAACCCCAAACCGTTCATTTTCCTTTTGCCCACAGACGTGTTCGTGGTTTCTCGGAGCTGGTTTGGTTCTCTATTGCTGGTTTGGAAGACGCGTTCATGGCAAGGTTGGGAGAGGGTTTCACAGGCCAAACACAGTCACGATTGTCTAGTGAGATAATGTGGTCAGGCTGATGAAAGGAGAGCTGCTTCTCATCCTGAATATTGGTGAGATGACAGCATTTGTAGTTGGATTCGAAGTCCCCCCTGCTCTTCTATCAACGTTTCCATCCTGGAACAGAGAAAAAAGAAAACCCCAACCCCTCGTTTATATCATTTAACATTCAGAGAATCATAGAATCATAGAATAATTAAGGCTGGAAAAGACCTCTTAGATCATCCTAGGACCTACCACCACCACTCAGCTAAACCCTGCCACTAAGTGTGGCATCCAGTATGGCCTTAAACACCTCCAGGGACGGTGACTCCACCACCTCCCTGGGCAGCCCATCCCAGGGTTTGATCCCCCTTTCTGTGAGGAAGAGCTTCCCAATATCCAACCTAAACCTCCCCTGGTGCAGCTTCAGGCTGTGCCCTCTTGTCCTGTCACAAATTGCCTGAGAGAAGAGCCCATCCCCCTCCTGCCTACACCATCCCTTCAGGTAGTTGTAGAGAGTGGTAAGGTCCCCCCTGAGCCTCCTCTTCTCCAGGCTGAACAGCCCCAGCTCCCTCAGCCTCTCCTCGTAAGATTTTCCCTACAGAAAACCCCTTTACATATCCCTAAGAGCAAAATGAATTATGCACTGAATCACAGAATCACAGAATGTCAGGGGTTGGAAGGAACCTCTGGAGATCATCGAGTCCCACCCCCCTGCCAGAGCAGGACCATTTTGCTGCAGGATGACATTCTGCTGGCTCACACGTCTCGTTGCTTTACTTGCCCAGGTATTCTCACTGACACCAGAACTTTTGTCTGCACAAGCGTTAGAGTTTGAGCCTTTCCACAGAATCAATCGCAGCCCAGAATATGGGAATTCTGTTGGCTTGTTAAGAGTCAGAAGTTAGTGTAAGTATATATATATATATACACACACATACATATATATACTTATATATATATATGATTTTTTTTAAGCTGATTTGGAAAGCAAGTATTATAACTTTAACTAGTCTCCCAGGGAAACAATTTGACCTTGGGGTAAAACTGAACCTGAGAGTTATGTTTTGTTCCTCCTAGAGGTATCATTCAATTCAAATGGAGGAAAGACAACAGGCTTGCATTGTGTAAATAAAAAGAATGAAGTAAAATATTAATAATTTTTTAAAAAAGCAACCACAAAACTCCCCTGTCCAAACCAAAACCAAACAAAAAAAACCCAACAGTGAGTCCACCTCCTATTCAAAATAGATGATGTCATGTTTATAAAGGTCTTCTCCTGCACGGTGACTCCTGGGTGTCTGGCAACTCTGCAGGCAGCAAAAGCACAAGATTCCAGCTGTGGTAGCCTTCCTGAGGGAAACCATCCACCCAGAAACCCTTGTCTCCTCAGCTCCAGCCACCCACCCAGGAATCCCTGTCTCCCTCCAGCTCTATCCATCCATCCATCCATCCATGAATTCCTGTCTCCCCCTAGTTCCATCCATCCATCCATCCATCCATCCATCCATCCATCCATCCATCTATCCCATCCATCCATCCCATCCATCCATCCCATCCAATCATCCCATTTATCTATCCATCCCTCCCATCCATCCATCCATCCACCCATCCATCCAGGAATCCCTGTCTCCCCCCAGCCCCATCCACGATCCAGATCGTGAGGAAGATGCTGCCCAGGGAGTCCTTATGGGGAAGACGGTGAAGCTCCACTCCCTTCCCCTCTGCCTTGGAAGGAACCACGTGCAAACCCTTGAGGAACAACCTCTAGGGCTAAAAGCGGTTGGGTTTTCTGTTTCTGCAACTCAGAAGGTTGACTGCTCTGAAAAGGTTTCACGTGCCACAACCCAACTGCACCAGCCGCGAGCACAGGCAGCCGAAGGAGGACGAGCGTGACGAGGAAGGAGAGGAGCGAGGAAGGAGCCACAAAGAGCCGCAGGGAAGCTGGTGGGAGTTGAAATCTGCAGCCAAGAGTAAGGGCAACAGACCTGTCCTGGGTGAGGGGGACGCACCAACGTGGCCACTGGGGAAGAGGGGCCATTACAGAAGAGATGCAGCAACACAAAGACCTGGAGAAAACTCAGAGAGAAGCCCCTTTCTATGGACCCAGCAGTAGATTTAATTCAAGTAGTTACTAAGTTACTTATTCAGCTACCTAATCGTTAGATTTTAGTGGTTTACACTTAAAACTTTGGTGGTCAGAAGGGGCCCGTGACAGATCAGTAGGTGACAGGGAGGTCTCCAGCAGAGCACGCTTCCCTTCCCCATCCATTGCTGATACCAAGGGTGGGAGAAGTGTTGTGCTGCAGAGCACAGCCACCTGCCCCAGGTGGGTTTCAGTCCTACAGGGCTTCACTCTCATCTGTGTAGAGGAAAAGAAAAAATAATTGCAGAGGAAACTCAGAAGGTCATGAGACCAACCGCTTCTGCCATCAGCCACTGGGAGACTCCAGAGGCTGCAACCAGCCTTGGCATGGGAGATGCCCAGAGGAAAGGTGAAAAACGGCTGCTGGAGGCTCGCACCTTGCAGATGCTGGGAAGAAATTGCTGAAATAGCCCATTTTTACCACCTGGACTCAGAGGCAGCAGGCAAATCATTGCAATGGAGGAGGCTGGAAGTGCAGAAGCAACTCCTGGTCTGCAGCAGGATAGAGCAGCCAAGACCTGCTGTACCTTTGGGAGAAGCCAAGAGCACTAAAGAGAAAGAGAAGGGAGCACTAAAGAGAAAGGACTAAAACCATCCTCTGAAGGTGGCAACAACAGCAGTGGCTGGTCCCAGAAGCAAAGTTCCAAACCCAATAAGCCTTTCTTAGTGCAGAGATGCTGCGAAAGCCTCGCTTCTCCAAAAGCAAAGCCAGCACTGGATGATAAAGTCAAAGGGCTTATCCAAAAAGCTACAGGTCTGGAGGAGGATTGTCTCTGAAAGGCTCAAGGTCTGCTGTCTGGAACGACTCCTTGGGCTGCTCCAGCCAGGGCAGAACGTGGAGCCTGGCAAAGGCAGAGCCCAGTGGCTGCAACTCTGCTCCAAAGCAGTAGGACAGGAATTGCGTTCCAAAGAATATCCCCCCAAGGATTTTAGTTTGGGAACGTGAGACTCTCCCCAGTGAGGTTCAAGGTGGAAAAATCTGGCTCAAGGGCAACCCTTATCAGATGCTTATTAAGACGTCTGTGCAGTGTTCTGAAAGGAAAGTATGAGTGTTGGCNCTACAAGGCTCACAGGATTCCTCACGCGCAGATGACAACTAAAAAAAATCATTAAAAATAAGTGTACGTAGCACAAGGGAGATTATTCTTTTGAAAACGATGTTTCATCTAGGCAACCTTCTAGTGCTGACCTCTCCATTTTTTTACTAAATTATCAATTGTGACAGGGAATAATGAGCTCCTAATTGCATCCTCTCAGCTCACCTGATCTTCACCCCTTTGCTGCTCGAACTCCGAGTGCTTGCACCGGGGAATAAAACCAAATGGAGCAGCACAAAACCAACGGCAGCTCAACACTGCAAACGAAAATTCAACTAGTTGCCATTTTATACAATCACAGAATGGGTTGGATTGGAAGGGGCCTCAAAGATCATCTCATTCCAACCCCCCTGCCATGACAGCAACACCTCCCACCAGATCAGGTTGCTCAAAGCCCTGTCCAACCTGGATTTGAACACATCCAGTTACTCAGGAGGACAGCTGCTGGCGCTGCTGTACAATACAGACCTGGAAGCAAAAGGATGTAGCGGGGAAGACGGATTCAAGGTGTCTTCTCTGTAGGTGAAGCCACTGGCCCAGCAGAAGCACACACCAGAGCTACTGGTGACATTACGAAGGAAGGCTTCATGCCAGCTTTGCTTAGGACAACAGCTTAGTCACAAATCTTCAAGCTGCTGCAGTTTTTATTTTCACTTGACATTGCTTAGTACTCGTTGTCACAACCAAGCCCGTACGAGGAGCAGCCTCACCCCTGTTTGCGTAGTTGTTCATACTTGAGCTGTGCTGCAAGTTTTTCTGAAGGTGGAAGGTCCAACTCCAGCTGGACTCCAGCCTGGTTTCATTTTTAAGTCTCAAAATTACATACAAACCCACCCAGAACGATAACGCAGTAGTTCCTATCGCCATTACGTTATCCTTAACCAGAGTAACGGTTCCTGCCTCCTACTTGTATCTCCGATGGCCTCGTGTCTTAGAATTCCCCACATCAAAATCCCGAAGCGGGACATCTGTTGAGCAATAGACATCCAGAAACATGAGGGTACGAGGCAGACTTCAGTTATTTAGCAGGAGACCACTCTGAATACATCCTACAAATACTGCAGACGAGAACAAACTCACACTTGCGTATCTCAAAGCGGCACATCTGTGATCAAAACCACCCTCCCACCACCCCTTGTGTTCCCAAGATCCTTCATAACTCTCCTGTCAGTTAAAAATATATGAAAATTGAAACACATCTCCTCTTCCTTCACCTTCCCTGGTCTCTTTCTCAACCAAAATCCGTTTCCCAATTACTTCTCTTTCCACCTTGCTACTTTTTTCCTGTCAGCCCATCCCCTCCTCTCTCATCTCACCCGTTCACTTGCTGGACCCACCCACCCATCACCAGCGACTTCTCCAGCCAAGCCCAGCCCATAAACCAGCCATTGGGAAAGAGGAACCAACGCTTCATACAGCAGGTTTCAGAGAAAATGCAATATGCCTCCAAGGGAAAGAAAACCAACATTTTTCTGGGGAAAAAAATAAATAAAAATTAGGAAAAAAAAGAAATCGACTGTGGTTTTTAGAGATCACAAGCCTTTTCTGCTTGCAATCGGACACCCGAGAACTTCCCTCCTTCCATTCGAGGAGGCTCTGGGATCCCAAACCAACGCCTACCATATCCCACTTCTGTGAGCTTTGCTCTCCGAAGAGCAGGAGGCACAATCTGCAGACCCGCCAAGGGAAAAGCTGCTTTTTGTGCTCCGTGGATTCTGTCCCGGTGGCTTTCGACAGGCTGGGCGGTCCCTGGTTCACCTCTTTTCAGGCTTGGCCACAAGGTCACTTACCAGAAACTCAGCCGAAGATGAGCTGGAAACTTCTGGGACAACAGGAGGAGGAAACTTCTGGGACACCAGGAGGAGGAAGATTCTGATGTTCAGTGCCAGGATGGTCCATCAGGAGGTGATGCCAGCGGCAGGAAAGTCCTCTGACCGCCAGCGAGCCCCTCGCTCGGTGATTTAGCAAGCAAAGCTACAAAGAGAGAAACCTTACAGCTGTGCAGCAAACAGCTGGAGTCACCGAGCAAAGAACTTTGAAAATTACCACTTGGAGCAATCCAGCAGCCGAGACACACGTTTCGGTCACGAAAAACCATAAAAATCGACAGCTTAAAGACGTCTTTAGAGGGAGCACTGGAGAAAAACACATGCCATTAATTCACCTATTTCCCAAACCCATTCACCTGGGTATGAAGTCACCTGTCTAAAGGCAAATGCCAGTATTGACTCAGTTTCCAAAGGAGTGTCTCTTCTATAACACGGTAGGAAACAGAATTTCTTCATAAAAAAATCATTTCAAGTCCCTGCTGGTCTTTAGAAATTTGGTAACAACAACTTTGATCAATTCAATCATTAGAAATTCTAAAGTTTAATTAAAGTTGTGCACGAATGTAAGTGGGAACTGTAGGTAACTTATCATCAACCCTTGTGGTTCCAAGACTAACCATCATAAATTGAGCTCTGGTCAGCAAAGGCTTGATTTTGCACAGCTAAACTCAGAAGAAGTTTCTGCTCCACTTCAGATCCTGAAACACAAGTTTTTCTGTGTAATAAATAAGGCACAGCTCCAGCATCGAGCCCCACGGAAAAATCTTCACCCTGAAGGTTCTGGAGACAACCAGGGGATTTTTAACCCCCTGGTGGGAATACAAGTTTACCTGGAGGTAACTGGCTACGACGGTGCCAGAAAAGCACCTTCAAGGAGATGCTGCGGGGGTTGTCCTCCTGCTGAACAGCAGCGGCATGGAAACCAGTGTCCCACTCCCTGCTCCACAGAGCAGAAACCTCCAGGGAAGCATCTGGGCAGCCCACGCTGCAGGTTACCTGCAGGCTCAGCCCATCAGGTACCTCACACCTATGTGTGAGGTGTGGTATGAAGCTCCTGCTTCAGCAGGGCGAGAAGCACGGATTGATTGTGGTAACAGAGCTGCTGGGAGCCCAGGGCTCATCGCCAGCCCTCTCCAACATCAGCTCTCCTCAAAGCACCGGCTGGCAAGGGCCTCCTTGGCTGCCACAGTCTCACCTCAGGCTCCTGAGGAAGGTAAGCTGAGCAGAAGATAAGCCCAGTCAGAGGTTCGCAAACCACTGCTCCTTATTTAACTGAGCTGCGCTCACTTCTGACGGTTCTTCCTGAAACCTTTAGCAACAAACTAAAGCTTTCATCTCCTAAAAGGCGGCGCTCTGATCTCGCAGAGTCAAGCGCCAACACACCCACCTTCAGAGCTGAACAAAACTCTTCCTTCACTCCTAAAAAACGCCGTATTTGTTCAGTATTTAAGATGACTCTTTTCAGCGTATCCTGCATTACTACCATTTTTGAGGCACGTGATACTACGAAACACAGCTAAAAGCCTGACGGCCCCTTCGCTCTGAGGCTGGCAACCTCTCGGCAGTCTCATCAGGGTGCAGAAAGAAGTGCTCAGAGGCATTTGCCACTTGCATATTTCCTTGTGGACATATTAACGGCACCTTCAGGAAGAATCGGCAGCGCTCTGGCATCAGGCTGCTACCTTGGAAGGAGAGTCCTGTGTCTCACTTGAGCAGTACGTCAGCAACACACAAGTACACCCGAGTTTGAAGTAAGATTCGTAGACCTCAGGTTTGCTAAATGCTGCTGAAAGCCTGAGGGCGAAAGATGCTTTGGGTGTGTCTGAAGAGCAGAAAAGAAGAACTTAAAAGTGGCATTTTCCCCACTTCGACAAATACTTCAAGCACCAGAGGACCGATTGGACGTTCTGTAGGGCAGGAGAGCAACCTGCAGCTACAAGACTTCCAGATTTACTTATTTTAAACATCACCAACTGCTGCTGCTGGACAGCCAGCACTTTTAACACCTTGCTAAGGAGATAAGCTTTCAGCACAGCGGCGTTTCGCAGGGACGCAGTATAGATTGACATGAGAAATTTGTCAAATATGAAGCACTCTTCTCTTACCTCGAAAGGATTCCTTGAAAAACAACTTAGGCTTTCAAAGGCCAACACAATTACAGGGAGACAGAAAATAAGGGAGACAGAAAAAGCATGTTTAAAATGTCAACGCTTCAGTTAGAGAGCTCGGTATTGCTACCCCGTTACGCTGCCTGCCCAGCTTTTGGACGTACATGAAAAACCCGACGTGAATTTTATGCATTTGCCAACTGGGCACAACCATCATCCACAGCTCGTCAGAATAAAACAAGTTACAAGGCCAGAGTTTAACAGCATTAGACCACTGATGCAGTACATACCGCACAGCAGTTATCGTGATGTGGTTCATACTCGTCACGGAACACCTCAAGGCGCTCGGCGAAATCTTGTTCTCAACACCTACAGCGAAAGATGCCCCGAATTGGCAGGAATGGGCCAGCGCTGTTGTCAACCGCCCTGGTGAGAGGTGGAATATCTTGTGGTTTTCCTCTTCGAGGGCACGCAGCGAAGTGAACGTTCAAGAAGGCATGACCCAAGTGCCACCTCACGATCAAAGACAGCCAGCACCTCTCTCTCTCTCTCTCCCCAGCAAATTTCAGTAGGGGCCGTCTCGGATTTGGGAGGGGAACACAGCCGGATCCCACATCGCTACCGTTCACCTCTGGAGACTTCTACGTACCTGTAAGCCTCAAATCACGCTGCGCTACAATGTTTTCTAACCAAACCATTTAATGTCCGATTTACTGAAGGAAGGCGAGCACTTGTTTTCTTCTTTCACTGAACCACGGTGAAAAAAACCCCCCAAGAGGTCACAGCCACGTACCAGCTGTCTGCTTCTATTACGAGAAAGAATTTATTAAAATAGTCCTGAAAGACATCTTTTCTTTCACCGAGGATTTCAAAACTACGCCTCTTAATGGCAATTCCACACGGTCGTGTGGGGCTCGGTCGGTCGGAGTCGGTTAGAGCAATTGTCAAGGCACAAGCTCAGCTCTGCACACCCACTGCGGCTTGTCTCGGCGAAGGGACGTGCCGGCTACGCCTCCGCTTAGCCCACGCATCATCCCCTCAGCGCATCTTGCAACGGGAGAAATTCACATTAAACACGGACTACGAAAGGTAAAGGATTTATTTTCTGATATGATTTGTAGAGTTAAATTAAAAACCTACCGAATACTTGATGTAGTAGATGAACATAACCTTAGGTACTTACTTTTCTAACAGTTTATTGAATGGTTGGAAGTGTACAACATGAAGTAGGCCTGACGTTGGAATATCGTTGGAAATTTTTGCTGCTTCTTTTTTCGAGGGGCTTAAAACACAGTAGCCATCCCTTTAGATTATGTTGCAACACTGATCATGTGCCTTGATAAGCAGGAACGACAACAATTCATTAAATAAAACGGTGACGACGTAATACGTAGGGAAGACTTTGGATTGTCTATTTAAAACGTCAACATAATAGGCAATTAAGCATAAAACTTCATTTTAAGTGCACTTCCACATGCTTGGTTTATAATATAGCAAAAGCTTCCTATTTTCTTTTTTTTTTTTTTCCTTTTTCCAAACACTTCACTCCCTACTCTAAAGCTGTTCAGTTGAAAATGCACTTTCCCCAGTAAACTTCTTTTTCTTTTTTTTTTTTAAAAAAACCCGAACTAAAAATTCCTACCCTTTCATACGCTACGAAATGTTTCCTAATTAAAAACACAGTTTATTACAAGACATGTGAAGACAACATATAGTGAAATGAATTTTAATCGTTGTGCTGTGACTAAAAGTAAAAGTTCTCAAGGCTGCGATTTAACATTCCGAGTTCTCCCTTCCATCTTTATTGATTCTTTAAGATTTTGCACAGAAACTCTTTGGGGGCTAGAACAGCAGTAATTGCATCACACTGTTTTTGTTAATTAATTTTTTTTTTTTTTCATTTTTTTTTTTTTTCTCCAAGACTTCAAGTTTCAAAAGCAAACTCTTCAAAAAGTACAGTTCTTGATTTGATTAGATACAGGGACAAAAATATAGCACATACTTGAAAGGTTACATGATCTACAAATGATGGCAATATTTTCCTTGGGAGAGTACAGTTTGTTTTCTTGTAAATACTCAAAAAGGCTCAACTTCAAGCAGTAATAAACACAAGCAAAAGTGATTTAACCCTTAAAATAAATATTCAGGAAAACCTCTCTGTACATACAAGTGAAAGAATATGTAACACTTTCACGCTAAAAGAAAAAAATAAAGATTTTGTTCATATAAGCAGCTGAAATCTGCTGTTCCAGCCCAATGTCCCCAGTAAAGAAGGGAGGCACAAACACAGGTGACTACTGTAGCTCACTATCTTATGGCCTTTTTTGGACAGAGACATCATCACCATCATTTTTTTTCTTTTTTTTTAATCCCTTTTCTTAGATTTATTACAGCATGCCAAATCCTTTGGCATATGTGATGGCCTTCAATAATCTTTCTTTAAGCTTTTCTTTGCTTGAGTACTCCGGGAGCAAAAGTACATTAAAGCATGTGTGAGATGTAGGTAACCTGTGGGGAAAACAAACAAACAAACAGAAAAACCCAATTCAGATCTGAGGACACGCAAAGAAATACATCATTAATTCACAAACTGCAAAATTATGAATTTAAAGAGAATATACTTAAAGAATCAACTTTTAGATTTAACTTAAGTTAATAAAAGCACGGAATGTGCTTCCGTTTATGAACAAACACGTAAAATGGAGGTTTATTTTTATTTTACCTCTTTGTTTACACATAATCTGGGCCATTTTTGGCTCTATGTGCTTCCATTTAGAAACGAACAAGCAAAATGCGGGTTTTATTTTATCTTAGGGGTTTTTTACCTCTCTGTATCTGGGCCATTTTTGGCTATGATCATCTTTAACTTGCCAAGTCCTCCCACAGGGGCTCTGTCTGTGCCTGTTGTAAACTGTAAGAATAGTCTTTTCTGTTCATCTGTAAATGAATGGACTATTTCCCAGAATTCCCTATCGAGGAAGAAATCAAAAAGTAAGTAAACCGAAAACTTTCCTTGGTATAAACGAGACTTTCAGAAGCAGCTGAATTGTGAAGGTTCAGCAATTCTCATCAATCCTAACACATCAAGTCTGCAAGTCGCATTCCTAAATCAAAATACCAGTCAATGGATTTACCAGTCGATGAGATTCAGAAGCAGAAATCAGAAATATTACCCAAACACCACACCTGAACCAGTTTTAAATGCTAACTCAGCTGGTAAGTGACCTGCAAATCTTTTTGCTTTATTATTGCTATTTCCTTCGGAATTACACTGGTTCTACTGCACTCTCCATTTCTAATCACCTTCTTAAACACCACGAATTTAAGTAAACTAACACAGTTTCTGTCAAAGGTTTTCTAACCTAGCAGGAACTAGTTAACTAGTTGGCAGTCTTAAGAGGACTGGAATTCTCTGCCCATTGCCTTCTGAGCTCTCTAGTTGAAGGGGACAAGAAGGTAAAAAAAATTAATCCCACTGAATGTACTCGATTTCTAACTAGAGAAGAAAGTTCTACACGGACGACCTATTCTACCAAGTCAGTGTTTGTGTGGTTTTATTCTTTTAAAACAACACCACAGCAGTTGTAATTGATCGAAACAGCTGTTTATACTGGGGATTATTTAACTATATGGTATAAGACAAAAAAAACCCAGGGAAAAATCCCTTTTAAGCTTCACCAAAGTTCACTGGAAGCTAAAGATATTTCTTATACTCTCAGCTCTTTTCTACTGACGGTACTTAAGTAAAATTACACATGGTAAATCTGCACCTCCAGCACTCTGAAAATGCAAACTCTGACAATATTAAATTCATTACAAAGAAATGGGCATGGAAAGGGCTTCGAATCGTTCAGAAATGAGAAAAATTACCTAATAATAAGAGAGTCTCTCGTATAGCCACCATCATATTCTGTAGTTTCTTCTAGTGCTTGAAAATCTAAATTCTGTAAGAAGATGACATTTTTTTTTTTTTAAAAAAAAGACCACTGATTATATATACTTAGGATCAAAAAAAGCTCCACTTTCTGGTGTACATTCAGGATTCTTACCCTACTTCCACAAATAAGTAATTCAATTTCCTCTGGTCTAAATAAATATTTCAAAGGAGATTCATTGGTCACCATGTGGAATCCTCTCCGAAAGGCCTTGAACTGCTTTTCTACTGATTTATTGAGTATATAGTCAGCATACAGATTGACAAATTCCTGCAAGGAAACAAGCCCCAGAGAAAAAACAACTTAGTACTTTGACACATGCCGCTAGAAATAGCTCCCCAAAAATACAAGACCCCACAATAAATTTAATTCTACGCAGATTATCCGCGCTCAGCTTCTACTCGGCAATAACAAAGAGCAAGTCTCGAATAGTTCTCAGGTCAACCTCCACACCCAGAAGCTACGTATGCACCTATTGATGCTTCCTTTGAAAGAGAAGCCTTGTCTGCTTATAACTACACTGTGCAATGCTGATTTATAAAGGCTTTTGAATGTAAGTTATATGCAAGAGCGTATCTTTATAGAGCACTACAAAATTCTGCACCGACTATTGAAAAATTACAGGTTATGTTAAAAAAAATTATTGGGGTTTACCTTTCTATTTTCATTCGTAATAGGAATTTTATCACCGTTTTCCTTTAAATCGTGCATCATGGGATTGCCAAAGAGATCCGTATGAGATATTTGAAACGTTATCATCATATCGTCTTCCACGCTTCCTTCATACTCTAGTAAATCTCTCAAACTCTGGTAAAGAACCTGACAGAGTAAAAAATACGTGTGTTACAAATACGTTTCAATAGGTTTCAGTGTGTGATACCAAAGGAAATGAAATCGTCTGTCTCGAAATAAGTGGTTTCACTTCACAGAATCACAGAATA
>WEIS01011842.1:681-11442 GCA_013389965.1 Todus mexicanus
GCAGAGTGGTTTAAATAAAGAGGCTATTCTGCTCTTACAGCAATGACAAAATTAGTATTCTTACAGACTGGTTAAGTTTAAATGCCCTTTTTTATGTACACCAGTTGGTATTTTTATGTTCTGGATATTTTTCAGCTTGTAAATATGTTTTGAAAAATAAGAAGAATGATCAAAAAGGGGTGAAGTGTTATCATAATTTCCAGTTCCCTCATTTGAAGCTTTTCTGCATGAACTGAAAGGTATAATTGTCCTCTTTCTATAAAGACAGCTGGTATATACATGCAAATGAGGGCCACTGTAATTTCCATAAGAGACAGAACTACTGTTGCATTGAACATTGGTCCCTTTACAATAACAGTCTGAAGTGTTGGTGGGAAAACTTAATAAACCAAAAATTATTAACAAATAAATTACAACCCTGTGAGGAAATGTGAAAAAGTCTGTTTCCTGGAAAATTGGTGCCATGTTGTTGAAGTTTGCCATCATAGCACCACCATTAAGGAGAAAGTCTAACTGCTGATGATAAAATTTAAATCTTCGCTCTCTGAATTGTTTATAAGATGTCAAGTGTCAACAGCAAAATAAAAAAGTGTACTTTTTATATGCCAAAAATCTGAAAGTAACGATCACCTCACATTATAAAACTTTATATATAGGGATGTCTGAAATCAAATCTAAGAAAACAGGTGGAAAGGATTTAAACCACAAAAAGATTCAGCTCACTTCACAGGGTACTGGTCTCCCTCAGATGAGGTTGGTCTTTATTTCATGTTAAAAACTTGAATTCTAATATTCAAGATTGAAATTGAGGAATTCTGTTCAGGACTACTGAAGCATTCTTGTGATCTGAATAGGGATAATAATGTTCATGCTTTAACTGAGTATTTCAAACTCCTGGAGTTGGCTGCTGTGCAAAAAAAGCCACTAATTTTAATTTATCTTTCCAGACAGGCAGACAGGTTCATTCACCAGTATTACTGTGACGTCAAGCAGAGTAGAACGTGCACAAAGAATGCAACTATGAATGCAAATGATCACAAGTTATATAATTTTTTAAATCTACAGTAAAAAACAAGACAATCTTCACACAAAACAGCTGTCGATGCCTTCACTGTTTTCTTACAAGTTAGTTTTAAACTATTCCATTGTTCCCTTCACAAACCCTACAACTTTGTTTTCATAAAAGCACAAAAAAAATTTCTCACTACATTTTTTGTAAATAGCTTGGGCATATATGTGGTTACTGTGCTTATGAATCTAGAATAGACCTCCATTCAAAACAAAATTGATTATAGATTCAATGGTTTTAATCTTGCAACAGATGATTGTAAGGCATGTTCTCTGTGTTCTCTTAGTTCTACAGTTCTCTTAAATGAAAAATAAATGAACTATGTTGATGAGTTTCGTCTGTATATACACCTATGTAGCAGAGGGTTTTTCTTTCTGTGAATACATTAGCTTTACAGAGAACCTTCAGACTGGAAAAAGAGAAAGGAGAAAAACCTCTAAGAGTGCTGGAAAATCTAACCACCTATTCACACCATTTCATTTGTAAACTCTATAGTCCTAGGCCTTTGTGAGAGGATGCAATCTGCCTGACAGGCAAGGCAAAATATTGTTTTCCTGAAGGAGTCACCTTACATAGCCTGAGCAGCAGCTTGCTACAGCTACCAAATCATACTATCCAGAGTTTTCCTTCTCTTCTCCATTTTATGCTGCCTTTTAAAGTCATTAATACTTTTTTCTTCTCCTCTTTCTCCCTTCTGAAGGGGAAATTGGTTCCTTTCTGTAGTGCTGACCATCTGTGCTTGCATGGTTTTTTCGTTTTTGTACTAAGCAAATCCTCATTGTTGCCTCAGTCTAACACCAGGTGCAGCTCTCAAATATTTACAGTACATCAGAGCAGTGCCTAGCACAGGAAAACCCCAAACAGGATCACAGTTACAGAAAGCTTCGTATCTGAAAGATCTATTTATGCAGAGAGCCGCTCTGCCTACAACAGTTCAGCTCTTAGCACTTTTCAACAAGAATAACTTAAGGCATACAGCCTTTTCCTAAAGGATTTGGACAAAAGAAGAAAGCAGAAAGAAAAACTTCAAAGAGTCATGCACTTCCTTCACTGGCAGCACTGCCAGGCTGATGCTGAATAGAGAGGCTATTCTCATTAACGAAATGTGATTGTGTTTGCAAGATCAGGCCTTCAATTTTAAAACTGTCAGCACAACTAAAGACAATAGTGCATGCAAAGGACTTACTCAAGTATTTTAAATATATTTTCAAAGAGTCTCTGGGAAAAACAAAACAAAACAAAAAACAAACTAAAAAACCACAACTAACTCCTTAATACATGTTACTCACCTGAAAAGACATTGGGAAATGTCTCTGTAGAAGCCTGCACCCCTGAAGACTTTCTTGAATGAGTCAAAGGCACTCTTTCCGTTTGAAATTTCTCTCTAAATCCCTTGTGTTCCAAGTAGCCTGCAGAGCCCACCTTCTGTGTTATCTCACATTTGTGATTATATACCTCTTCTGTCCAGTCTGCGGAACGACTAAACCAACCTGCTAAACTAGCAGACCTCTGCTTCCTGATGGAGACTTTTTCTTTTTTGAGGATGGACTCCTGCCTCCTTGTAAATAGTGGGCTCTGGGATGGGGAGGGAGAAGGTGAATGGTTGGGAGAACTCAGTTGCCTAGTTGTGGTTTTGATGTAACAAGGATTAATTAGATAGGGCTTAAAGCATCGGGAACCAAGCATCAGACTGTCTGCTGTCCCCTCAGAGGACAAAGTGCCATTTTTCATTTCCGTGGATAAACCATTATGCAGGTCCTCTTGACTGGTTGACAGAGTGTCTTTCCCTTCCTGAGTCTCGGCAGCATGATCACGGCCTGCATCTGAAATACCATCCTCTGTTATTGAGCCCTGAAAATCCACAGCCTGCACTTCGGCAATTTTAGTCTCAGAATCAGCTACCGAGATTGGAAAAGGTTGTGCAGAGCTGTGTGTCTGAGACCTGTTTTCTACCGCAGTTCTACTTAAATCACCTTCTAGTTCACTAGCTACAGCAGCCACTCCAACAACAAGCTGTTCCTGTTCCTCAGTCAATAGCTTATGGTCTTGTGTCTCAAATAAGCTGTTACCAGGAGAACCTGTGCCATTTTCCACTTCTTTCAGTTCACGTTCAGTTGCATAGGAGACAGGAATGCTTTCTGAAATTTCAGATTTTGCTAGAAAAGCTCCCTCAGTGTCTGGGCTCCTCTCTTTGTCAGTGGTAGTTCCTGAAAGAAACCGTTCAAAATCTAAGGAGGTTGCTTCCGAATTAGCCACGTATTGGCCCATTGTTGTGGTGACAAGGTCCTGAGTTCCAATGTTAATTGCCCCCTGCTGCTGCTGCTGCAGTCTAATAGCTTGCTGGATATCAGAAAGCAAATCCTCTTGTTCTGCGGCTGAATGGAAACTGTATATATCCGTATCAGAGCCAGAGCTGGTCCTTTGTCCATCCTGTGTCTCCGCAGCAGCTGGGAGAGTTTCATTTCTGATTTCAAAATGTTCAAATTCTGTGTCTGAGAGACCTCCTTCATCTGCAGAGATGCTTATATCTGGAGTTTTGGTAACAACTGAATGAGTACTGTCCAGCTCTCCAGCCGGCAAGGCCTGGCTTTCCAAAACATCCTCCCGTGAACTACTATTCCCATCTTTAGCCTTGGACAGATTTTTTCTGATCCTCAGATTTGAAAACACTGAGGCCCTCGAGTCTGACTTACCCTTCTTCTTACCAGATTCACTTCCTTTTGCATGCTTCCCCAGTCCCCTCCTGCTTCCCAATACCTTCTTTGTGCCTTCTGTATCCCTGGGTCCAGAGGCATCCTCTCCTCCTTCATGCACGTCACCTGCGTTTTTCTTTAGTTTCCCATCTTGATTCCCCATGATTTTTCGCAGTGCAACACCTTCAGTAATCAAGCCATGCTCCTGGATTTCATTCCTTCGGCCTGCCGGCGAGGCCCCCTCTAGCAATCCAGGTTTGTTTTCAAGCGGCGGTGATGCAAAGGCTTGCTCTGCCTCTCTCCCATCTGCTAGAGCTGCCTTTTTGCATAATGTGCTGCTCTCAGTGGGCTCCGCTGGGACATGCTCAGTACAGCACTGTGAGCTGCAGACAGCTCCTGCCAATGGCTGCTGCTCGTAGAGCCGCCAGCTCTCTGAGCCGCTGCTGCTGCTACTGCTGCACTCTTGTTTCTTTAGGAAGGATTCTGTGAAAAGTATTTCCTTTATAAAAGTCACTTCTTTTTCCACAGTTTTTATGGCCTGCATGGTAAGCTCAGCTCATCAGCAAATCATTTATAATTTCAGGACTTCAAGTTCCTGGAGGGAAAAAAGGAAAAAAGAATAAAATGTTAAAGCAAAGTACTTCAATTACTCCGCAATTGTTTGAATGAATAAACTAATAACCTTGGAAAGATAAATATTAAAATTATTTAATAGTTTATAAGGTGCTTAAGCATACACTACTTTGACAGATAGCACATTACCTCTAGTGATTTACATGTTTACTTTTTAAAGGCCATCAAAACATGATACGTAATTTTTAAAAGGAGAGTCACTCTGAAAGTAGGTAGAAGAAAGACAATAAAAAAGTTTTTCCCACAGTTTTAAAGAGCTGCACTTAAAATTCAACGTATTATGGTAATTACACTATAAAACCTGACACAATTTGTATTCTGAGAAGGTAGATATACCATTATTCCCAGGAGAATCAACTCATCAATATTAAAACTTGCCACCATTGTTTTCTCTGATAAGAACATCTGGCATGAAACAAGATAAAACAAACAAGAAAAATAGCAGTATTCAAATGCTACTAAGGAAAAGAATACAGTGAAGTATTCCTCTATTTCAGTCTATACGTTTAATAATTGAGACATTGTCACTTGCTAACTATTTTGGAAACTTGTGCAACAGTTTTAATCAGTTACTGCTTCTACTCTGGTTTTGGTTTAGGTGTATAAGTATCGATACTTCATAAACACTTTTCCTGAATTTCCACTGTTAAAATTTACATTAAACTAACTAGAATAGAAACAAGAGGGCATAAGAATGACAAACTGCCAAATTCAATATCCTTCTTTGACACCAGCCAAGAAGTAATTAGATTGATTTCTGTTTATGATTTATCATCTCTAAACTGTTTGGTCTACTGGGTTCAGTTTCTGTGAAAGACTTTATGTATTCCTCACACCTCTGAGCTTCTTCACTAGCAATTTTCCTTTCACCAAAGATCGCTTAAAATAATACACCATTTCAGGGAAATGCATCCTATTGGTTTACCTAATTCTTACTTCTGGTACGATTCTCTTTCTATCAGAGGTTTCACTTGTTTTCCTCTGCCTTAATATATATTAACGAAGAAAAAAAGTATCATTCACATTTTTAAAACTATGAAGGCACACACACTATTGTGTTGTTTTGTTGTGGGGTTTTGTTTGTTTGTTTTTGTTTTATTTTTTCCAAGGGATGCTAAATACCTCTACAAATCTGGGCTGTAGATATTGTTAAATAATTGCTGTTAATTCAATTTGGATGAAATACCACTGTCAATAATACATGCAATAAATTATTTTGAACATCACAATTTTTTCCTTGTGCTTCTTGGTCACTTACGACTCTGACACAATCCTGTCCTAAGGGGTGTGTGCCTTAGACATCAGAAGCCTTCTCTCTACAAGAACTCAAGTGTTTCAAGTGGATCAAATGACTTTGTACACTCAGTGTTCTGTTGGGGTTTTTTGTTAGCTTTCACTTATCTAATGAACTGAGTTATCTTTTTTTCTTTTTTTTTTTTAAATTTTTTATCACTCAGCATTCAGGAATATACTAGCAAGAGTTAGTATACCAAAACCTGCAAAAGCATATTAAGTGATTTTGCTTTTTGACTCCATTCCTGCTTTTGCTTTCTGTTATCCTACTTAGTTTCTAATTTACTGTAGTATTTTACCTTTTACAGCATTACTACATCCTTTCAAAAGGCTTTTGAAAGCTCAGGTAATTTCAGTCCACCAGAAGACAAAGAGCAAGAATTACTTAAGGCACAGTTTGCATGAACCATAGTAGGAGAATACTACCTTGATGGGTATTTTCATTGACTAGAACTGACAGAGATTTAACCCTTGATTACAACTGGGGTACTTGTAGTTTCCAAGCCCATTTAAGTACTCTTCTCCCTCTAAAAGTCTGCCAGGAATGAATATAGTGCAGAAGTAATATAAAGATACAGTGGACTAAATGTGTAAGGGAAATGTAGAATTAATGTGCTGTTCTGAAACATTCCCTTTCCTTTTCTGTAAACTTGTATTACAAACTCAACATACTTCCATTACAGCTAATAATAACTCACCAGCAGTAATTACACTGCAAATTAGCCTGCAAAACCAAGCTATTGACAAAGCTGGGGTTATATAACAGTCAAGTTAATAACTGACATTCATTTTTTTTTAGATGGTTTAAAACATGTATCTGCACTATTTTCTAGAAGTTATCATACAGCACATCCTGATGAGTAACTTTTTAAAAAAATCCCACAGAAATGTATAGCCGTAGATATTATCAGAGATTTAATATATTACACTATTTTTTTCAATCTGCAGCTGCAGTCCTAAAAGCAAAAGAGCTATAAGAAAAAAAATAAGCTATTTTCTAGATTGTCCCTCTGAATGTGGTATCCTAGCCATCATGGATTCTGAGTAGGATTTATGAACTCTATAGAGAAATAGCATCCCTAAAATGGGCATATTTATGTGAACATCAAAGAATTTGCTCTGGTTATTCCACATAAGGCACAGAATATATGTTTACAGAAAAAAAAAAAAAGGCAAGCAACATGGGGGCAGAACACAAATTACTTCAAAGTGGCAGTGATAGATACAACTTTCACTCAGCATTTGCAGGAATATATAAAAGGTTAACATTAGCCAAATTATAAAAACAAATGTTCATATTTTGGCGCTTGTTTATTCTGAAGAGTATTTTAGATTCAGAAGAAAAACATATTAAAAATCAGGAAGGAATCTGAACATTTTGGTATCAGTATAAACTACATTTTAAAAGCTAAGAACAAATTGAGTACTCTACAACCAAAAAGAGACTTTCAACAGAAAGTAAATGGGGAAAAGAGGGAGGTTTAGGTGCTCAAGAGAGAGATTTCATTTTTAAGGATAACTACAAGTCATTCTTAGCCTGCTATAAATTGTCCACAAACAACTGAGGCCAGTCTGCAAGACTGCCTGCCTGCCTGCCTCATTTAATATTTGCCAGTGGTCAGTCAGATGCCAAGGGATGAGGTTGCAGGCATAGGCCAGAGAGTTCCCTCACCTTTTGTTCTCCTCCAAAGCTCAAGAGACATGAATGGTAGACAAAGAGAAGAAACAAAACTTACAGCTCAAAATGAACTTACACCTCAAAATGAGTTGTCCTCGAGCTTCCAGAGACTTCTACGTTAACATGTTCCAGTTAGAAAAGTAAGCTCCTATTTCAAGATTGTGTTTATTTGCAAGAAGACAGTTACCATTACCTGCAGCCTCTCCAGAAAGGTGGGCAGATCCCCCCAACACCACCTGCCTGCCAGCCCACCTGCCCTGCTGGGAAGGGAAGGGATGCCAGCAGCACCTATTGCCCACACCTGAGGGCAGGACTCGGCCTCCTGGAGTTCATCCAAGGCAGAGAACTGCCCCCGGGCAGGGCTGGGACTAGGATAGGACCATTCCCCCCAAATTCCTCACAAGAAGGCTGAGTGACCAGTTGATATCCTGGTATTTGGGGCCTGTTGTAAACATGAGCTGCCTGGGGAGAGAGGGGTGCTTAGAGGAGTCTGCCCTGAGAAGACACAGCTTTCTGGAGGTGGACAAGGTTTTGCCATGTGTTATTGACTGTGATATTTCATTCTGTGTTAGTAGTTGTGAAGCAAGTCCCTACAGAGTGAAGATAATAACACTATCACTGCTGCTGAGGTGCACAGGGCTACCACAGGCCATGCCTGTCAGCAGCTGAGAACTTTGGGCAGGGTTGGGGTTCACTAGTACAATTCCAAGGAAGGGTTTAGACCACAGGAGTGTCAGAAACACACAGAGTGCCCAAAACAGCACCCTGACAGTAACACTGTGGCTACCAGTGCAGATGCACCAGCACCACTGAGCAGTGAAGTGGGTGAGGGTGGGTGAAGCAAATACACCCCCAGAATAAGCCATACTATGTGCCCTGTGCATATCCCCCATATCATCCTTCACTGTGAACTGAGGGGCAGGGTTTGTACATACTTTCCTGACCAGCTCTTTGAGGGTCCCAAAATGGCTTGCCAGGCTATGTACACGTGTATATAAGGGCTCTGTGCTCCTCTTCCCTGCTGGGGAGACTCAATAGCTGGGGTGGGGGGAGGCTGTTGCAGCCCAAGGCAGGTACTTTCCTAGGGCTAAGCCACAGATTGATGGTCCAGGGTGGAGACTGAACCCTCTCCTCCAACACGGCAGGCAAGGCCTGAGCTACCACTGGCAGACCCCTCTGCCTCACCTCCCCACAGAGGAGGGCTGAGGGTGGGGTGGCAGCAGTGTGTGAGCTGCAGCACCATGCTGCAGAGCCTAGATGTCATGGCAGTGCTCTGGAGTGGGGCTGTGCTCCCACCAGCACTGTGGCTCCTCCAGCTTCCCTTCACCCCACTCCCTGAGGGGACAGGGCTACTGCTTGGAGAGAGAGAGAGTAGGGACAGGCAAAGGGATCCTAACCTTTTCCGTACACACCCTGCAGAGATTTATTTTGTAATTACTGGCTCAATGTGCACAAGTTTGGCTTGAAGGTAAAAGCACACAGATTAACAGGACTGCTTTAAAGTACTCTGGAGTCATGCTACTGATTTGGATATGGTAATGTAGATGGTATGAAATAAGGTTTGCTTAAGCAGACCTGGATATTCCCACCCTTCTGTATGTTACTAAAACTTGAATTTTCGTAAGGAATCAGAAGGCTCTTTCTCAGTCTAGTGCTGGAGTCAAGTCCCTGTTCCCAGTGTCCTGTGGCAAAGGGAAGCCTCCCTCAGCTGCCTCTGAGGAAAGGTTTTCTCCCCAGAAGACATTAACTACCATTAAATACTCCCTTATATTGCCAAAGCCGTGCTCTGAGCAGTTGAAAATAATGTCTTACCCCCACACTCCACATCTTTTTCAGCTATAGGAAGAATTGTCTTTTATGATTTGACAAGCTCTAGCAGACTCCCCTTCTCTGACCAGCAAGGGCCAAGTCAGAAGATCAGGAAATACAACGTGGGTTAAGAGACCATAGTGGCCAGAGATGAAGATGGTCCTGCTCTTGCCTCATTTAGTTTCTAGTGGATATAGGATTCTGCTTTTTTTTTTTTTCCTAACAACCTGTTTAAGCAGTATGACATCATGCCCTTATATAGGATGGGTTGGCTGAACAGCTGCACACAAAACCCTGCAAGCATTCTAGAGATGTATGCATTTGCAGGTCAGGGTCAGGTCACTGAACCAATCCCTGAAAATCCAGGCCTCTGCAAATACTGCAGCCAGGGACTCCTGTATTTGGACTACAAGATGCTACACTAGTATTGCAAACAAACTTGAGTAGTAGGGAAGTGTGAAGGTCTGTTTTATTCCCTATCACAGACAGAAAAGTGAGGTATCTTGTGGCACAGTTCCCACTTTTCCTTGCACAAAGTTCGTTTCAGACAGGTGGGGTTTTTTCAAATGCAGGTAGGCAGCAGTTGTTTGCTAATATATGCTAAGCAAATTCAATGCAATGTTGTGTAGACTGCATTATGAATAAAAACCCCTAGTAATAGATCTGCTGACCAGGCTATCAAAGAAGCACATAAGACAGTTTCTACCATTTAAACCACTGTGAAGTACAGTCACAAATCAGAGTCTAGATTATAAATTTCATTTTCTAAGGGAATGAAATTTACACAGTAGGGGTGTTTCTTCAGACCTCAGAATAACTTTTGAACACAGTAGGAAGCATCACCCAAGCTTTTAAGAATGATTATTAAACCTCGGCAAAATTCACACATGTACAGAATCAGTATTCGGGTAGAAGGGGGAAAGATAAGCAGAATTAACTGTGTCAGTCGATCAAACAGGATTCACATAGTTTAGGACTACCCATCCCAAGCAAGCATTTCATAGAGAAAAATGAGAGCAGACAAGAAGAGATTTATTGTACTAGGGGATAAAAGAATAAAGAATACAAATCTGTAGGAAATTGAACCTCATGATTTTCATTCCTTAGAGAAGAACATATTCTGTTAAATTAAGCAGAAAATTACATACTGTCTTTCTCGGTTTTCTTGGACAACTCCCACAGTATTTAATGACAGGATTGAAAATTGTGAACCTTGATTGTATCAGTGGATCTTTTTGCCTGCGGAGAGCCCAAAATACCATGAAATAATGGCAGATTTTCAAGCCTAGTTGTTTCCTGTAGGAGACAGGGGATTAACTTAAGTACTTAGGGCTGTAATTTTATCTTTTCTACTGCAACAAGACTACTAGTCTGAAGGAAAAGTTTAAAAAGATGAAGCTTTTCATGAAATTTCAAGTTTTAAAGATCTCAATCAGTAACATGTATTGTTTTTAAAAATAAGTTGAGAGAAAATAAATTCATTTTTTATCCTCTTCTTTCAGGTATCAGTTTCTCTTCTATCTTATTCATACACACATGTATATGCAGAGTTTGTGTCAAAAAAAAAAAACCCAGCGGGGGAAAAA
>WEIS01011844.1:0-11147 GCA_013389965.1 Todus mexicanus
GTAAACTTTGGATCCAACCACTACCAACAAGTCCAAAACAACTGAACACTTTAGAAAGCCAGCTGTCATTCATTGATTTTCAGAGCTCACAGGTGTCTTTTGCCACTTGTTGTATCTTTGCCAGTTGGATGTTGAAGTCCTGTGTAACATTAGGGATATGAACGCAGCAGTTTGTACTGGAGAGGTTCAGGTAGCCACAAAGTCCATTTTCGTGTAGCAACATTAAGTCCAGAGCCATTCTTGAAGTAGCTTGCAGTTGTCTGTTGATTAACTGTAGACTGACATCAGTAGCATTAGTTAATTTCTCTACTTCGTAGGCTAATTTACTCATCCATAGTCATGTTCGCACAGTAGCAGTTCCTAGTCCCCAAAATCCTTCCATTCCCCAGGCTATGCGGGTAGCTGCTCCTGGGTCTTGCCACCCCTCTACATCCCCCCCTAATTCTTTTTTTGCCCGTTTAGTGTGAGCCACCCAGTGGGGTTGGACAGAAGTCCTTTTCCACGTGGAACACAACGTTGGGAGGCCCAAGGTACTTTGGAGTTCAGGCAGCCCAACCCATAAAGAAGTATGCATTTTACCATCACTACAATGCTGAACTCCACTTCAGTGACAAATTAACTGCAACCACAATTACTGCAGTTAAATAACCAGTGAATTCTACACTTCAGGGTAAATTCTTGGGTTTGGTTTGTTATAGGATTTTTTTTTATGTTAATCAGATGCATTCATGTTCTTCAGGAGAACTACAGACCCTTTCGAACCTTGCAGTCAAATATACACATTTTTTTAATAGGAATGCTGAAATGCAATATTGGTTTACTGGCATTTCCTCAGAAAAATTACACATGGCACCTTGTACAGTTCATGTGCTTCATTTTCTCTGTGACCAGAGACAAAAGTGGGATGGTTGCTCTTATATTTCACACAACAGTTGCAAGTCTGTGGTTTTGTTCATGCCAAATCACTTCTGGAGAAACAAATCTGTGTGAAAACAGCTGTAGCATCAGCTCAGCTCTTGCATTTTTCTCTGAATCTCTTCATGTCACCAGTTATTGTTTTCCCAGAGAAGTTTTCTCCTTCCCAGCTGCCACTTAAAAGTTCCTGGAAACCTCACAGCCTGATTTTCCTGGCAGGTAATAATCCTTTTGGGCAGATATATATATATAGATAGATAGATAGATAGATGTACATATAAATACATCATGATACTGTGAAGTATAACACATGTGTAGGAAACATTCTATGTTCCAAAAGATACTAGGAATGGCAGCTGCTCATCCAGACATCTCCTCCACCCTGTTTAAGACACCCAGGCTTGTGTTTTTCAATATTTGAGTAACTTTATTGAGGCGAAAACTGCTTGATAAAGCAACTCCTATGTTTTAAACTAGCAATGTGGGGAATCACACCATGAGCTGAAACTCTTTCCAGTTATTGTAGCCTTATGTGCTTAGACTTATTAATTTAGGTGGCTTTGTAATTTGTGAAAAATGGCTGCGAAAAGGAAAAACAGCTGTGGCTCTAAGTAGGGGATTCTGGGTAATAATTAATAGAGCTATTATTTGGGGTTGAGAGTACTCAACAGCTGAATAGATGCGAATCTGTAAAACGCAAATTCAATTAATATCTTCGTCTTACGCTTTGGTCACATTCAAGTGAGTTGAGCAGAGCAAAAGGCATAGCAGATCTCTTTATTTTTGTAGTCAAAACACTTACTTTACTGGCAGCTGCTCTAATTAAGGATGTCTGAGTAAATGTAGTTTTCATGCTCTGCTAAAAGAAAATGTTTACTTAATGCCGCATTTGGATGTCGTGCCTCTGTACAACCATACAGATGGGCGAGTCCTTCAGCACCAACAGCCGAGGCTTTCTGCAGTGATTCAGCTGTCCTGAGCTGTCAGTACCCAGCTGTGCAGACGCAGGATTTGGCTGCTGTCAGGTAATGGAAAGGAGTAGGGGGCCNGTTGCTCTAATAGCACATAATCACAGATTTTCTAGGCATTTTCTTCTCTTTTTTTCTCATCTTCTTTGTTTTCAGCCTTGGTCTTAACCGCTTTCACAGGATAAGCCTTGCCTGTAGTTGTCTCTGCACCAACACAGCTGAAACTTAATCCTTGCTTGCTTCCACAGCTGCAGTTTTCTTTCAGAACTGATTTTGTGTTTATGGACATCAAGGGCTGCAATTTTCTTGTGTGTTTTGTGTTCTTTTTTTTTCCCCCTGCCTTTTCTTCATCAGGCTTTTTAGTTCTGCTTCTCATGTTCCTAACTCTACACTCAGGAGAAAACCCAGATAAGGCTGGTGATAATTCTTGGTGACTAACCTTCAAAGTAAAGCCCAGATGACAAAGGGGGCCTTAAAATTGGTGAGAAGATGGTTGTAAGCACCAGAGACATTTAGGTTCTTTATTTCCCACTGAAGAACCCTAGGGATCTAATTAGCCCAATCAAATTGTCACAGGACCTTGGGATGTGTATTTATCGCACATTGGTTAAAGATTGATTTTTCTGGTTTTCATCTGTAATGGTATTTGGACTTAGGAGGAGTGCAACTCACAGCCCTGATCCGTGTGATAAACAGAGCACTGAATGTCACAGACTTTTGAAAGCTTGCTTCCCTTAAGCATTTCTGCTTAGCTAGCTCAGCACGGGATTGATGTGTCACTTTCTGAGGAATCAGTTGCCAATATTAAGAGGATATTGAAGCACAAAGATTGTGGAGACTGAGAAGAGGTGAAATACAGGTATGATTAACTGTTACCAGTTCCATTTTTTATTTTATTTTATTTTCCTCTGTTGACAGTATTCTGAAATCAAGTCTTGTAGGCAGGGATGCAGTCAAGCATTTCTAGTGGCACTTACCTCTTCTTTTTTACTATAAGTTCAGAAAATACAGAACTTCACGAAGTTGTTGGGGCTTGGTGGATCAAAAAAAAAAAGGTCAATATTTTCTTTGAATAAAATGTGGTTGCATGGATGAAGACAAAATATCTCCAGTATTTCACATCTTAGTCATGTGCTTACAGTTTCCAGGAGATATGTAAAACAAGGCTATTGATCTGTTCAGTTAGATAGAATTGGGAAGCATAATGACTGTTCAAAGAAATGTAAAGAGGATATAAAGGGCTGAAATGTACACAGGAGTGCAGATAATTCTTCCTGGGTTTGATAAATGCTAGAAATCTCATCTCTTGTACAACGGAGAAAGGAGCTTTGTATACGTAATCGTACGTAATCATATGCAAAATAGGGAGTTTGGAGCTAAACATCCTCGTTGGAGTCAGACCTTAGTGATATGCTTTTGATTATTATCATGAATAGATTAATTCAAGTGGGTGAAATCATCCTTGCTGAAACTTGGGTATGTTCCCACATCAAAGGCTTTTGTTTAACCATGATGTAACACAGATCTACCAACAAAACTTTTACCCTTTAAAAGAAATGTGTCCTTTATTTTTCCTCTTTTTCTGAGGTAGAATTTTACCAGGATCAATCTAATGAGCATCATGAAATTCCACGTATGTCTCTGGTCTTCAAAATAGGTTTAAACATAGAATTACTGTGACTCACTTGTGGAAATAGAGTGGAAGCATAAGGAATGATCATGGAGCAATATTTCATTCGAGTAAAGAAGTAGTCTTCAATGCCATTGGCTTGATAAGTCATATACGGAATATATTCTAAAGAATGATAAAATCAACTCAAATTACTGATGTAGGAAATGCAGAGCATGGCATATATAGAGATGTATCCCCTCCTTAAACAAAGTGTGCTAGAAAATTCACAGCCTTGCAGCTCCATGGGCTTTTGGTAGACAAAAAAAAAAAAAGTGCTCTGAGTTCCAGAAGGGCTCAACTTTGTTCTTTGCCTAGCAGAGATTCCCTTCACCGTATAGATAGATCTGAAAACAAGAAAAAAGAAGGTTGAAAGAAAGAAATGCAAGATTAAATTAAAACACAGTGAAGGGAGAATCTCGTCGTCTTTCTACCCTGCCCACTCCTCTGTATTTTTCTGTTGTGCCCTGAGCTGCTTCTTCATCAATTTTGACTTGCAGTGCATCTTTAGATCAGGATTTTCTCAGTGGTGAAATAGTTGTTATATATATATATCTAGAGTCAAAACACTCATCTGAGGCAGGACATCTGAACTAACCTAGGCTAAGTTTTACAATGGTACCTGACCAGTGTCTCATATATTTTTTTTCTATTAGTTGGTTTGGTCAGTGGCAGAAATTATTCAGATATCCTCACGATTTACAGATTTATTTCATTTTTTCCTATATGATTTCACCTACAGTTACAGAGTGGTTTGATGAAGTGTTCTTGTGGACTTCCAAAAGAGTTGTCATTCTGAATAGTTCATTGCACAGCATCCCAGATTAATACCTTTCAATCTAGAATTGATGCTTAAGGAGTAGAGGAGAATCCCAAAATGGCTGTATACCCTCTACTAAGATTGAAAGACAGTAGTAGAATAGCTCTGAAATCAACTTTTGTTCAACACTTTCAGACCTTTCACGATAAAAGTTGTTTGTTTTCATTGCACTGTCCAGATTTCATATGTCCGTGATCTTTGGTCTCTTATAATACTTCATTTTACAATTGCTGCTTCAGTTGTCTCCTCCTCCGCATTTTTATAGCACCGAACAAACGAATCATGTTATACTCAAGCAATCTCTTTGTGTAAGAAAAAGCAGACACAATTCAAAACATAGAGGTAAAGCAAAATACAAAACAAAGACACCTTAGTATCCTTTAAAATTCTTCTTGGGAGCATAACTGAGATTTTCTGTGTTGGTTTATCATACAGATGTAGTAAATGAGGTGTATTTGTTCTAAAGTGCGAACAGTCAGATTTTTTATTTGCTCTGTTGAAAAGGACTATTTATCAAGGAGGAAACTGATTTTTTCTTAAGGTTGGAGCTGAATATGTAACAATAAAGTTGTACAAACTCAGTCCCAAACCTAGCAGAAATGCAAGAAATACTGTGCTGTACTTATCTCTATCTGGATTAGGAGTGTATGTGTAATTAAAGAAATGTTATAGCCATATCTGAATAATTGATTTTAATAGTTACTCAGGCACTCTGCCAGCAGTCAGCAGATAGGTGTATATATATTACCTCTGTAGTTATTATATTGGTTTCTAAATTCAGGGCATTTTAATTGGAGCTGCATGCATGAATTATGAATGCCAGCACAAGAGCTGACTACAATCCAGAGCTTTACACCTGCTGAGATGTTTGATTTGTTGACTAGGAGTCAAAAACTGAAATACATTGGTGCTGTCAAACTGTAGGACTGGCTCTCAGCAATGTTCTCTGGGAAGCGTAATTTGGGTTGGAGAGTTTATACCAGGCAAAAGAAATTTCTAACTGATATATCCTAGAAGATGTTTCCATACTACAAAAATCCTTTGTCCATCCTGTTCTTAATGGTGGATTAAGGCAACATTCCTTTCCAATCATTCCTTATTGTCCTGCTGTGATGTGCCTTGTCACAGGAAATATTGGTACCTTGCTCTTTGTGATGCTTCATAATGAAGATACAGCTAGTAATAAAACGCCTAATTCCCTATTAAGACTTTAGGTAAAGCTGTATAGCCCCTGAGAGCAGGAGGTGGAGGTACTGATTTGATACTGCTAGGAAAACAAAGGGGTTTATTTATTCAGTTATTAAAAATTCTTTCTCCATTATCCCCTGTATTTTGGAGGCAGTTTCCTACCCAAATAACTTCTTTAATGTTGATTATCTGATGGTTGACTAGCTATTGGTTGTGGCAGACCAAACTCCAGGGAGAGGAAGCTATGAATCCCTTGTGTGTTTGTTTTTCTTGCTCCAGAAGGAACATTTCAGAGAACATATAGCATCTGCAGGCCAGATTCACACTTCTCTGATCTCTAGTCACTCTTCCTTATGCATAAAAGGTACTGGTACATCAACAAAACCATCAAAAGGAGTAATGTTGTGCTTTAAAGTACCAGTTATGTGATGTGTCACTGATACCCAGGAGTAATTAGAAAAGAGAACAAAGTGAGGGAAGATATACTGTGCTTAGATTTGGTCTTACCTGGTTACATAACTTCAAGGAATTTCGCTTTGATTTACCTCCAGGTACATAAGAAGTAAAGCAAGTTTAGTCCTTGGCAGCAAAGGAGGAGGCTTTTGAGCAAAGCTGGCTCAAAGCTTCCCAGCGGGTTAATGAAAACTGAATCCAGTCACCCTAGCAATGAGAAGAAAATAAGAGATCTTCACCACGCAGGCCTCCTTCTTCCTGGCTGAAGGCTGGAGCTCCCCACACCTCCTGCCAGGGCTGCCAGACTGCTCTATAGCACACCCAACAAAGCTGGGTTTGCCTCCATCCTGCACCTCATATCTTGCTGCCGAGTCTTGTTGTGTGAAAAGGGTCTGGTGTATGCAGATATGGAAGGTCAACACCTCCTTTATCCCTGCTCCTGCTTCCCCATTGGGTAATCACCCTTTGTAGTCAACCCGTGCAGTTTAGAATGTTAAATAAACCTGAACTTTTCCATAATATAAATACTAAGCACAGCCTTACGCATCCTGAAAAAAATGAATTGATTTTTTTTTTTTACTTTAATTTAATATTTCCTGACTGAAAAAAAATGCCACTGTCTGTATTCATTTACTTGAGGTAGGATTTTAGGAGATACAGAAAGCGGAGCTACTGAAGACCTTTGTGATTAACTGTGAGCTGCCTATATATTAGTTTCCCTACGTTGTTCCCTTGCTAAGCAATAACCTGCAAGTTCAGGCTTAATAATATGGCCTCCAAAATAAGGTCTTGCATGTGTTGGGAATGTCTTAGCAATAACAGTAGCACTCTTGGTGTGCTGCTGAGTTATAATGACAGCAAATTTTTAGATATTCCTCACAGTTAAAATTATTCTAATCTCTACATTCTGTCTGTTAGACAGTTGCTAGTTCTTGGAAAGATGAAATGATGTCACTAGACCATCTCATTTCTGTGCTGGCCTTAGTGGCTGCATGGCAAATGCAAACTAGGCAAAAAGCTGATGTCCCCATCCAGATATTTCCTTGATATGGTAGTGTCTTCCAGTTGGGCTGGAGCTGGTTTGGTGCATCCTAAATCATCCCCGGGCCAGAAAGGAACCAGAAAAAGCAGTAGTAGAAGCTCTGCTATCATGCAGAAATCAGTAGCAGCCAGAGGTCTCTTAGGTGCTATCTCCAACCTCCACGCCCTACTGAAGCTCACAGGCTACCTCCATCCGTAGCACAAAATGATCAGTACCAAAGAGGCTCTCTTAACCTTAAAGCATAAAGGCATATCTGCCAGAAATCATTTCTGTGGAAACATTAAACAGCGCCAAGCATTGTCAAAAGAGCTGTGAAATCCTGTGTTTACTGAGACTGAACATCCTTGGTCCTTGTTACTGAAGCTGTGCTATGTGGTGGATCCACCTGGAGGCCAGGCAGTACTGGAGCTGGTGGCACTGCAGGGAGATGAAAGGACACATGGAGCATCACAGGTTTATTGTCTCCAAGGCCATGCACTGAGAAGGAAAATTTCATATTAACAACTGGATGAGGGATGGGCTTTTAATTAGTGGAACCTTGCACTGCTTCAGTTACCCCAGCAGACCTCTGCTCAGTATCTAAACTGGCTCATCATCTAATGATTTCAGTATTTATTTGGAATAAGAAGATATGGGAGTAGCTGTGAGAAATTGTGACAGACTGGGCTACTCAGGCAGTCTGAGAACTGAGTAGTGGTAATAAAAAACACCTGGTGCAACAATCATAGAAGACATCCCCAGAATGCTTAAGGGCAGAGTTTGTATGAAAAGGCTTATTGGTGCCATCAAGTAAATATTTCATAGAATCATTTAGGTCGGAAAAGACCTTTAAGATCGTAAAGTCCAACCATTTACCCTACTCTACCGATTATTACTACTCTACTATTTGTAGTGTAACACAGAATGTTTTGAGGGTTGTGGTGATGGCACAAAAAGATTTGTTTTTCAACCTTTACATGTGCCATTTAGTTTTATTGTCACTAGCAGACCTCAAGAATTGCTTCAGAAGCCTGAGAAATAAGGTCCCTTCCAACAATGACCTACAAATAAGTGAAAAGCTTCCTTAACAAAGTGCCAGTCCTAGATGTGCCTTCTCTTTTCTTTTAAAACCTAAAATGATTTTGTACCAAAGTTCCTTTTCTGATTTCTCCCCTGAAACATTAGGAGGAACAGTAGTACCCAGGGGGCAAGATAAAGACAGCTGTGCTGACATTTCAGCTGGCGAAACACTGCAGTGGGAATGCTCTGCCCTGGAGAAATTTCTGAAATCTGTGTATCCAGATTAAGTAGATCCCTTTTATTGTTATGGACTGTCTCCGAAGCTGTTTGAAATGCTTAACTGCTTACTATTAAATGAATGCGCCTGCCCCTGGGGAAGGCTTTTTGCATGAAACCACAGAGCCAGCAAATAAAGAATTCAAAATAAAACTCGAGAAAACGATTAGCATTTAGTCAATATGTTGTATTTTTCCTAATCGGTCACAGTAATAGCAGATGCATGTGTTAATATCTTATATCCCCAGTGTTACTTGTACTCACTGGAAACATTTTATGGATATTGTGTTGTTTTTTGGGGTTTTTTTACTAGTTATTGCATACATAGGAAATTGAAGGTGCTTTCCAGGGAGTTTTGGTCCATTCTAAGAACAGAGATTTGAATAAATTCATTAGAAGTTGTTTCACAAATGCAGGTGAGATGGCATATTTAAGGTTATACGAGCCCAGCTTGATTTTTATTGCACGAAATTGTTGATAAATGACAACAGGTAGGCTGACGTTCACTGGACATTAGAATTAAAGGAGGTGATAAAGAGCTATTGTCATGCCACTGAGTTGCAGACTGTCAGGACAAATTGTGAGTTGTATTGTTTCCTCCGGTCGATTTGCTTTGCGTGATCCAAAATACCTTTTTTCTCCTGAATATGGGAAATATTTCCTTCATAAAGAAGCTGGGGAAAGGGAACTGTACCTTCAGCATGCTTTCTCTCCTTCTCTGCAGTACCTAAAGGGCTATGTTCTGGTCTTGCTGAGACTCAGCAGTGGATCCATCTCTCTGAGAAGAAATCTCATTAGTTTACAGCAAAATACAACCACCTACAATAGCAGTGGGGAACAAATAAGGCAAATACTGCCTGTGCTCAGTCTCCATTCTCTCAGTGGAGGTTATCATGTGTTAGTTCATCTTATTCTCTATATGTGCTCAGGAAAAAGTGTTCATTGACAGGATCACTCACACACATTTATTTGAGACAAAAGTCTTTGCCTTTTTTTCTCTTGTATCAAGAGCAGAAAGAAGTGTATACAACTTAGGTGCACTGTTTTAAATTCTGTGATGCTATTACTTGTTCTTTTTTTTTAAGAATAAGCAGAAATATTCATTTAAATTTAGGTCTAAAAGAGAATGATCATTTAAATTGCATGCATTTTCACAGAAGTGTCTTTCTGAAACACATTAAGAGTAAATGTTATTGTCCAACCTTCTTTCAAATGGCCAATTCTTTAGATCTTGTGCAGTGGTATCAATAATGTATTTAGCTTCTTGGATAATGTAACATTCTGTAAAGTTAAAAATTCAGAATTGTCTATTTGAGAATTGAGATTTTACAGCTGGCTTTTTGGCAAGAAAGGACGAAGAGGTTTTTCTGCAAGTAACAGCTCCACAATATAATCTTTGTAAAATTAAGGGATTTCATAACTGTTGATTTGCTTGAGTTATTTCTAATACACCAGCAAGCTTCAGTACTAAAATGTTTCAGTAACAAAGTCCAAGGGGGAAAGTCTTCACTGACTTTGTCCAGGACTGAGGCATTCTGTTGGCTGGGGCCAGAGGTACCCAGAAAGCAGGAAGCCACTTCATGAAGTTTTAAAGGGGCAAATTAGAGGAGATAGAGGTTATTGAAGAATGTATCTGTACTTCAGAGTTTTAACTTATTTTATTTTCACTTTTCTTCTGGAAGAAGCAAACTGTGACTTTAAAAAGTTTCTGCAGTAGTATTAAATACTGCTCATCTATCTATCTGGTTTTCAAAACAGTGCTACCTCCTATTGTAATATTCCTATCTCATCACGGCATCCGACTTTCTCTTCCTCCCACGTAATTACATCACCTTTCTCAATAGTATTGCATATATTTTTATAAACCCTGAAGGCAATGTTAGAAGCAGCCGAAACTTGACTAGGGTGAGATAGAAATGCTAGGCAATATTTTACACTGGCAGGAAAGAAGCCCTAGAGAGGGAAAAGTCGAGCTGAGATACAAATGTGGCTTATGGGAGAGACCTTTATCAGCATGTGGGGTAAGTTTCAGAAAGAAAAAAAAACAAAACCCTCCCTAGAAGTCTTTAATACATCCTGAGTGTTACTGCACTCTGAAGTTTAACTCTTCCAGAATCACAGAATCACAGAATTTCCTAGATTGGAAAAGAGCTTTAAGATCATCTAGTCCAATCATTATTCTAACACTGACAATACCTCAACTAAACCATATCCCTCATTACTAAGTCTACAATGCCACAAAGCTTTTTATAAGATGGATAAATCTAATGATGGCAGCTTTCTGCTGATTTCCCAGTTCAGCACATGTGGACAGATGTCAGGCTAATCTCATGCGTTTTCCGTTTCATTGCAGCTCATTAAAGTGAAAGATCTTGCTGTGGAGAGCCCCAAAATTGCAGGAGACCAGTGTTGGAGTGGAATTTCAGCAAGGCAGAGAGCTGTCCGTCTACACCTGCGGGGGCTAAACACCCACAAAAATATGCTCAGAGTAGGAGAGTTTTAGCTTAAGCTATGTTGTACCTTGTTTGGGTGTGAGAGAAGTAAGAATGTTGTAATGCACTCTTAGATAAGAAACATTTTTCCTTTTTAAGTGATCTTATGTGTTAGCTAGGAAAGGATTTTTAGATGGGTTTTAATTCTAGTTAGCTATCTAACACAAACAACTTGTCTGGCTCAAGATCTGGATTACATGGTGATACTGCACAGAACTTCCTCGCAGCCTTTCAAAGGAAAATTTGTGAACCCCAGTGGCAGCGAACACTGTAAGAAAGACTTAAAGGGAATTATCTGCTCCTAAGCCCAGGATAAAGGGCTGAA
>WEIS01011845.1:22846-35655 GCA_013389965.1 Todus mexicanus
GGGTGGGTCCGCGCCGGGGCCCCCCCCCCCCCCCCGCTATTCTGTCGGCAATGCAGCATCCTGCCGTCTCTCCCTGCCCAGTAACACCAGTGCACGGGGTGTTTGTGATGCTGGGGGGCCCAGGCGCTGCGGGGGGCGGCTGGGGGCACAGGGGGGGCTCTGTGCATGGGAAAAGGGCCTGGAGTGGCTGCGGCTCCGGCAGTGCCGGGGTGACAGGCGAGTGCTCAGCACCTTGTAGCGGGGTGTCCCCAGGCCCTCTGCACCCCGAGGGGGGTGCCGCAGCCCAGNCGCCGGGCACAGGGGGGGCCTGCGGAGCGTGGGGCACCTGGGCGTGGGGTGCCCGCAGCGTGTGGGGCGCTCACGGTGCGTGAGGTACCCGTGGCGTTTGGCATCGCTGTGCTGGCTGCCGGGGTGTGTCGGACAGCCACGGGGTGCGTGGGGTGCCCGTTGTTCGCTGGTGCCCGTGTGCGTGCGGTACTCATGGTGCGTGGGGTGCCTGTCATGGATGGGGTGCCTGTGGTGCATGGGGAACCCAGCCTGCAGCCCCTCCACTCCCTCAGCAGGGCTCCAGGCGAGCCCCAGGCTCCTGGCCATGCTGCATGGCTCCATCCATGAGCACACCACAGTGCAATGCCCAGCCAAGCCCAGCACGGTCCCCAGCAGCAGGACGGCACCACACCCTGGGGCTCTGGGGGGTGCCTGGCAGCCCCCCAGCTCCGCCTCTTGCTGCACGTCCCCAGCTTCACTTGCTGCTCGTGGTCCCACCCTGCCCGCAAAGCACCCAGAACCCCAGTGGGGTGGGTGGCTGAGCGTCCTCTGTGCCCATCTTGCCTCCCCCAGCCATTGCTGCTCACCCCAGGCTTCCCGTGCCCCTCTGCTCGGCCGTGAGGGATAGACACACAGCTTGGCACCTGCTGTGCTCGTTTCATGTGGTGAGAAGGCTGATCCCCCCCAGCATCGCTCCCTGGTTCACCCGGCGTGCCTGGGCGGGAGGCAGCAGTGATGCTGTGCGGCAGCGAACCTGGTATTTAGTAAATAAACCGGCTCGCCTCTCTGCCCCTCAGCTGGCACGGGCAGCGCGGTGTGAGCACCCAGGTGTGCCCGGGCGGGTGGCACAGCAGAGCCGGTGGCAGGGGCTGCAGCTGGCACCGCTGGCAGCACCGTGGCACTGCAGCGCCTGGCCGCGCCGTGACCCCCCGGGCCGGCCCCGGCCTGCGGCTGGGGGGGGGTCGTTAAACCGGTGAAATATGAAATGCCCGTCTATCCCCGACAGGGGTTTTAATTAAATTAATTGCCAGCGACATTGTAAAAGTGCTGATGGGGTAATAACCGGCGCATTATGGTGGCCGTTTATCTTCCCCGTGTAAATGAGCTGCCGCACCTTGTCCGTCCCGGCGGGCATCGCGCTGGGCTCGCTCCGTGCCCCCTCGCCGGCTCTCGGGGACCTGATCCAGCCGGGGGGAGCAGCAGAGTTTGGACCCCCCCTTGGGGGACTCAAGCCAGGGCCCGAGGGACCCTCGCATCCCCCACGTCCCCATCCTCGTGGCACAGGTGGCTGTGCCAGGCGGGAGCCAGCCGGGGTGGGCACGGGCGGTGGGGTCCCGCGGGCCGCGTGGGGAACAGGGTTGCCAAACGAAGGCACTTAATTACTGCGCATTCCATCCCATTTAATTGCTTATTAAATCCTAACCAGCCAATTAGCAGCAGCAATTACAGCTTCATTCAGTGACACAATCGCTATTTTATCGTTTGTTAATCAAATGCTTATTTAGGGCCCTGGTTTCTTAACTCTTTCTGCAGCGGGGTGAGGGGAGTGGGGGCACCTGCCATGTCCAGGCTGGGGGCTGTGGGCACTGCGGGACCGTGCCACGTGCATGTCCCCAGCACTGCTGTGCCCCCACAAGGACCCTGCCCTGGTGTGCATTCACCCACAGCCCCCAAGCAAAGCCAGGGGATGCCTGACCCCCTGAGGGATGTGTGTGCAGCCCTGAGCCACCGTCACCCCTCTGGGGACACTGGGGATAGCCAGCCCCTGTGTGCCATGCCTGTGCTGCACCAGGCGGGGACCCCCAAGGCCTGGGGCACCCCCCCACTGCTTTTCCTGCACCCCTGTGCCAGGCCAGGGCCCAGTGGGGCAGGACACAACCCCCGGCCAGCGCCTCACAGCGTGCTGGGGAGGGGAGACGGCGGCACCCCGGGAGGCGTGAGCAATGGCCCTTGTTGGTCACACTACATTTCCTTTTCATTAGCACTAAGTGCGGACATGAGGGATCGGCGCGGGTTCATCAGGCGCAGCCACCGCGCGGCTGCTCTCCCTGATGGATGGCGGGGCCAGGGAAGGGGCTGCCGCATCGCCGGCACCGCAGCAGGACACGGGGTCGCTGGCACGGGGCCGTGCCGGGGTGGGGGATTGCCCAGCCAGGACACACCGGAGGTGGCTGAGCCCCCGTCTCTCCACAGGTGCTCAGCAAAGCGCAACCGTGGCCAACCCGGTGCCCGGCGCCTCCACGGACCTGCTGCCGCGCTTCCAGCTGGAGCCGGAGGACGTCTACATCGTGAAGAACAAGGCGGTGAGCCTGGCCTGCCGCGCCACCCCTGCCACCCAGATCTACTTCAAGTGCAACGGCGAGTGGGTGCACCAGGCTGACCACGTCACGCAGCACAGCACCGACCGCGGCACCGGTGAGCGCCGGCAGGACCCCGGTGATGGGCAGCCACGTGCGCTGCTCTCCGGGGGGGCTTACACGGTGCTGGCTCTACGGGAACTGTTGCCGGCATGCTGATACTGATGTGGCATCTGCCTGTGGCAGGGTTGCCGGTGATGGAGGTGCGCATCGAGGTCACCCGCCAGCAAGTGGAGAAGATCTTTGGGCTGGAAGAGTACTGGTGCCAGTGCGTGGCCTGGAGCTCCTCCGGCACCACCAAGAGCCAGAAAGCCTTCGTGCGCATCGCCTGTGAGCGTCCGTGGGTGTCTGGGTGGGGTGCGGGGCGCTGGCCCCGGCCCCTCATCTCATCCATGCGCCTCCCCAGATCTGCGCAAGAATTTCGAGCAGGAGCCGACGGCCAGGGAGGTCTCCATCGAGCAGGGCATCGTGCTGCCATGCCGCCCTCCCGAGGGCATCCCCCCTGCCGAGGTGAGCCCCCACGGTCTGTCGGGGCAGCTGAAGGTGCCCCTTGCCCACGGGAACACCAAGCGTGCTGCCTGGGGAGGCGGCCCGCTCGGGCACTCGGCGATGCCCCCCACGTCCCATGTGCTCTGCAGGTGGAGTGGCTGCGCAACGAGGAGCTGGTGGACCCGGCGCTGGACGCCAACGTCTACGTGACGCCGGAGCACAGCCTGGTGCTGCGGCAGGCCCGCCTGGCTGACACCGCCAACTACACCTGCGTGGCCAAAAACATCGTGGCCCGGCGCCGCAGCGCCTCCGCCGCCATCACCGTCTACGGTACGGCCCCGCCGCGCCCGGCCCCACCATTCCGCCCCAGTGTCGCCCTCCCTGTCCTGTCCTGTCCCGCGCCACGTTCCCCATCCCATCGGGGCGCTGACGGGTCCCTCTCCACCCAGTGAACGGCGGCTGGTCAACATGGACGCAGTGGTCGGGCTGCAGCACCAGCTGTGGACGGGGCTGGCAGAAGCGGAGCCGGACGTGCACCAACCCCACGCCCCTCAACGGGGGGGCTTTCTGTGAGGGCCAAAACGTGCAGAAAACCGCCTGCACCACCCTCTGCCCAGGTACCCACCCTGCCCGGGGCGCCGCCGCCACCCCCGCCATGCCAATGCCGCTCTCCCCCCTGCACCCATCGCAGTGCCCGTGTCCCCTCTGGGTGTCTCGTCCTCTCACCCCGCTGTGTGTCCATCTCTGCCAGCCCTGGGGCAGGGGAGGGGGATGGCAGGGGGCGTGCTGACCCCCGGCTGTGCCCGCAGTGGATGGCGCGTGGTCGGAATGGAGCAAGTGGTCGGTGTGTGGGGCCGAGTGCACCCACTGGCGCAGCCGGGAGTGCTCAGAGCCAGCGCCACGCAACGGGGGCCGGGACTGCCACGGCCCCGAGCTGGACACCCACAACTGCACCTCTGAGCTCTGCAGCCACGGTGAGCAGGGTAGGGACGGCGGGGTTGTCCCCTGGGATCGGGGACTGGGGGTGCCCGTGGGCGCTGACACCCTGCCCCACGCAGCTGCCCCTGGCGCGGAGGACGTGGCGCTGTACGTGGGGCTGGTGGCCGTGGCCGTGTGCCTGGTGCTGCTGCTGCTGGTCGGGGTGCTGGTGTACTGCCGCAAGAAGGGGGGCCTGGATGCCGATGTGGCCGACTCCTCCATCCTCACCGCCGGCTTCCAGCCCGTCAGCATCAAGCCCAGCAAGGCCGGTGAGCTGCGGGGACGGGGCTGTGCAGCTTTGTCGGGACATGGTGTCCCTCAGGACCTGGGGTGACCATGCCCCCAGGGGGATCTGGGTGGGGGCTGCCTGCCCCAGGGCATCCCTGGCCCTGGGTGGGGGCTCTGGGTGCTATAGGGTCCCCGGTCGCTATAGGGCCTGTGCCCTGCGTTGGTTCTGTGTGGTCCAGGAGCTCCCGAGGTGACTGTGCCCCAGGGGTTTGTGCTATGGGGCAGGGGCTCGATGCCTTCTGCACCTCCAGGGGTGGCTGTGCCCCATATGGTCCTTACCGGGGGGCAGAGGCTGTGTGCCCCATGCCCCCCAGGGCCGGCTGTGCCACTGTTGCCGGTGGAGGTCCCACCATCCCCACCGTGTCCCAGCACCACGGTCCCCTGCTCTGTGCCACAGACAATCCTGGCCTGCTCACCATCCAGCCCGACCTCAGCACCACCACCATGACCTACCAGGGCTCGCTCTGCCCGCGCCAGGACGGCCCTGCCAAGCTCCAGCTGCCCAACGGGCACCTGCTGAGCCCGCTGGGCGCTGGGCGCCACACGCTGCACCACAGCTCGCCCGCCACCGAGGGTGCCGACTTTGTAGCCCGGCTCTCCACCCAGAGCTACTTTCGCTCCCTGCCCCGCGGCAACACCAACATGGCCTACGGCACCTTCAACTTCTTGGGGGGACGGCTCATGATCCCCAACACAGGTACGGTGGGGTGGGCACAGGGTGCAGGAGCATCGCCCGGTGTAGGCGGGTTCCCACGGGGCTCACCCCGCTGCCTGCACCCCCCACCCCAGGGATCAGCCTGCTCATCCCACCCGATGCCATCCCACGGGGGAAGATCTATGAGGTCTACCTGACCCTGCACAAGCAGGAGGAGGTGAGGTAGGTGCTGTGGCCGGGGCTGTTGGGGCCTGGAGCTGCTGGGGCAGGGGTCGTCCCTGCTCAGCTGCCCCCCGTCGCTGCCCCAGGCTGCCCCTGGCTGGCTGTCAGACACTGCTGAGCCCCATCGTCAGCTGCGGCCCCCCCGGGGTCCTGCTCACCCGCCCCGCCATCCTGGCCATGGGGCACTGCGTGGAGGCCAGCGCCGAGAACTGGAGCATCCGCCTGAAGAAGCAATCGTGCGAGGGCACGTGGGAGGTGAGCATCTGCGGGGGAGTTGCGGGGTCAGGATCGGAGCGGGGGGACACCCATGCACAGGGTGCACCTCTGCCTGGTGCCGCAGGACGTGCTGCAGCTGGGCGCCGAGCCGTGCACGGAGCTGTACTACTGCCAGCTGGAAGCGCAGGCGTGCTACATCTTCACGGAGCAGCTGGGGCGCTTCGCCCTGGTTGGGGAGTCCCTCAGCATGGCAGCCTCCAAGCGCCTCAAGCTCGTCCTGTTTGCGCCGGCCGCCTGCCCCTCGCTTGAGTACAACATCCGCGTCTACTGCCTCAGCGACACCCAGGACGTCCTCAAGGTACCGGGTGTCCCCAGCCCGGCTTGGGGTGAGGGCTGTGCGAGCAGGGCTGGGCTCCCGGGGTGCAGCACCTCCTCTCCAACTGCTGCCTGTGCCGCCAGGAGGTGATCCAACTGGAGAAGCAGCTCGGGGGGCAGCTGATCGGAACCCCCCGGGTGCTGCACTTCAAGGACAGCTACCACAACCTGCGCCTCTCCATCCATGACATGCCCAGCTCCCTTTGGAAGAGCAAGCTCCTCGCCAGCTACCAGGTGAGGAGCTGGGCCGGTGGGTGGGGACGGGCACAGGGCGTCCTTGCCTCTCTGACCCCCCCTGCACCACCCCGCTGCAGGAGATCCCCTTCTACCACATCTGGAGCGGGCTGCAGCCCTTCCTGCACTGCACCTTCACCTTGGAGCGCCTGAGCCCCAGCACCTGCGAGCTGGCCTGCAAGATCTGGGTCTGGCAGGTGGAGGGTGATGGGCAGAGCTTCACCGTCAACTTCAACATTGCCAAGGTGAGGGCAGGGCTGGGGGGGGCTCCTGGGAGTGACCCCCAGCTAGGATCACATCCCTCCCTCTGGTGCTCTCCCCCAGGACACGAGGTTCTCGGACTGGCTGGTCCCTGACAGCGAGGTGGGAGCCCCAGCCCTGGTGGGCCCCAGTGCCTTCAAGATCCCCTTCCTCATCCGCCAGAAGATCATCAGCAGCCTGGACCCTCCGGGTACGCGGGGAGCTGACTGGAGGATGCTGGCCCAGAAGCTCAACCTCGACAGGTAACCTGGGATGGGGATGACGTTGGGGATGGGGTGGCACAGCGGATGGGGACGGGGGGCTTCTGGCTTCATCCCGCACCTTTGGATGGATGCTGGAATGCTGTGAGGCCCTGGGAGTAGGACAGTCCCTCAAGGTAAGGCCAGCACGGGGCTGGTCCTGGGGTGCGGAGCCTTCCGTGCACCCTGACACGGTCCCTCTGTCCCCTCCCCAGCCATCTCAGCTTCTTCGCCTCGAAGCCCAGCCCCACAGCCATGATCCTCAACCTGTGGGAAGCGCGGCACTTCCCCAACGGCAACCTCTCGCAGCTGGCTGCCGCCGTGGCCGAGGTGGGCAAGCAGGACGGTGCCCTCTTCGCCGTCTCCGAGGCCGAGTGCTGAGCGCAGCGGCGGAAGGGGCCAATCCCCCTCCGTGGGGACCAACGCCGTGGGGCAGGGGGGCTCCAGATGGTCCCCACTGCCCCATAGCCCACGGGGAGGGCAGCCCGTGCCCCACGGCAGCGGGGCTCAGCCCGGCCCCGGGGGTCCCAGAGCCCCATGGCGGGGGTCCGGGGGAGCCCCGGGTGTGCGTCGTGCGTGCGGTGCCGTCGTGCTGTCTGCGTGTGGGGCCGGGCGGCCCCGGGCCCTGTTGTGTAAAGACCATTTTTTTAATTCTGTATTAAGTGCATTCAAGTATTTACACTTGGCCTTATGTACATAGCGGTGCCGCGGGCGGGGGGTCTGCCGGACGTGAATGTAAATAAATTCGATATATATTGCTACGTGGGGCTGTGCCCAGCTGTGCGCTGCCCCTGACCCCCCGTGCCCTCCCCAGGATTCGGAGGTGCAGAGCAAAGCGCTTTATTGAGGTAGCAACGGCTGTGAGTTGGTCCCACGGCTGGCCACGGCCGCTACGAGCGCAGCCCCTTTCCCTGAGCCATCCTCCGACAGCAGGAAGGTGACATTGCAATTGGGTGCCAGGTACTCCAGCATCTTCTGGAGCTCTTTGGAGAAGCTGAGGGGGGACAGAAAGGGGAGGGTGAGGGCTGGTGCCCCCCGCCCTGGACTCCTGCCATAGGGCAAGGGTCCCCGGTGGGTGCCTGCCCCACCAGCTCTACTCACTGTGGGTGCATCTTGTACAAGGTGCCATCCACCCCCACGGTGACAGACAGCTCAGCCAGGCCCCGGTTCTGCCGCATCTTCTCCACAACAGCGGCCAGGCCAGCTGCGCAGAGCTGGGCTGCCCGCAGGGACACGGTCTGGCACACCTCCCGCACCAGCGCGCTGTCCTCGGAGGTTGCCTGGAGCTCCAAGTCTTCCAGGATAGTCCGTACTTGTTGCAGGCCCAGCCCATCACTGCCCCAGACCAGAGGCATCTTTAGCACCACTGTGCCCGTCACCATCTCCATCCCATGGGCTGGAGGTGGCTTCACCCCGCATGTGCCCCATCAGTGCATCATGGCTCCTCTCTCCTGGGGCTCTGCCTTCACACCCCCAACCCTGCACTCCTGGAGCCCAGCTCTCACCACTCGATGGAGGAGAGAAACTTTGTCTTGAAGATGTCCTTCGTCTGGAGCTTGGGGCAGGGCTTGCCGTGGAACAGGAGCCGCTTCTCCACCAGTGCCAGTAGGATCTGGCGCACGATCTCGCCCAGGTACATGCCGCTGATGAGCTTCTCGAACCTGCCCTGGGCACAGCCTTAGACAGGTACAGGCATCCCCACCCAGCCCCGGTCCCCTCCCCGCCCTGGGGACCTCACCCACCTTTGTTTGCCTGGATTGATGGTTTTCTCGTCCACTACCCGGTCAAAGTCAGTGAAGAATTCATCCAGGCAGCCGTTGTCCCCGAAGGCCCCCCACTCCATGTTGATGCATATGCGGCCCTGATCGCCCTCCACGGTGCCCACGTTCCTCCTCTCTTCCATGTAGCAGGCGTTGGTCCCTGTCCCTGGAGGCCCCACGCTGGTGTCACCCCCACCACAGCCCTGGCGTTGCCGCTTGGCACCCCCTGGCCATGCCGCGGGGGCTGGAGTGGTGCTGAGGGGTTGGGAGCCCCGCGGGGTGCAGGCGCGCTCCTTACCCACGATGAGGCCGATTTCACACTTGGGGTCATCGTGGCCACAGGCCATCATGGTTCCCACAGTGTCGTTGACCAAGGCCACCACATCCAGCCCCGAGTGCTGCCAAATCAGAGACAGGGACACATGCGGTTTAGTGGCACCCAGGCAGCTCTGGGGCTGGCAACCACCCGGGTACTGGGTGGCAGCCCGGACACAGGGGACGGGCCCCCAGCCCCTCCCTACCTGTTTGCGCTGGGCTGCCTCCCGCAGCATCTGCACCACGTCCTGCCCCACGCAGCCCGAGGCGCTGAAGCCCTTGGTCCAGCTCAGCAGCACTGCCTGCAAGAGAGGCAGGAGCAGGGCCGGGCAGCTGCCTCACACCCCGGGGACCTCCCCATCCCCTGGGACCAGAACCCCCCCTCCTCACCTTATCCAGGCCCAGCTGCTGGCAGGGGAAAGAGAAGGTAAAGCCGAGCGGCAGGGTTTTCGTCATCATGTTCTGCTTCTTCTTGAAGTCCACGATGCACTCAATGATGTGGTCAAAGAGCTGCAGAAAGCGGCAGAGGTCAGCAGGGCACAGGCTGGGGCAGTGCCCTAGGGGGTCTCCCAGCTCCATTCCAGGCCTGTGGGCAGTGAGGGGGAGGCAATTCGCACGCCTCGTCCCACCCCTCAGCCGCAGGTTCCTGGCCTCACCGCCTCGCCAGTGCCCTGCATGATAGCGGTCGGGATGACATAGATCTCACTGGCCATGTGGATGCCATCGTCCGTCACGCGCACCACCAGCACTCGGAAATTGGTCCCTCCCAGGTCCAATCCCAGGAAATGGCCTCGCTCTGCAGGGAGCCAGCACAGGCCATCAGCAGGGCTATGGTCCCCTCGGCTCCCCCTTCCCCAGGCCCCCAGCTCTCACCCGTGCCATCCGGCGTGGCAAAGACGTAGGTGGGCAGCATGCGGACGGAGGCATCGGCATTGGTGTCCGGGCTCAGCCCCAGGTCCATCTCCCTCCTCATCAGTACCTGGACACGCTCCAGGTCAGCGCGGCTGAGCCGCAGCGGGGCCAGCAGCTGGTTCACCTCACGGCGCTTGGTTGCCACGCGCAAAGCCACCGCTGTCACCATGGCTGCCCCCTGCCCGGTCCCATCGCCCGCGGGCACGAAGGTGGCCATGCACTCAGGGGACAGCAGCCCTACCACACTCTGCAGGATCTCCGTGAACCTGCCGGAGGAAGAAGATGGCGAGGGCCAGGCATGAGGCATCCCGCGGGGCAGGACCCCGCCCCATGTCCCTCCTCACCTGGTGTAGCCCCGGTACATGTCGCCATCCACCGCCACGTTGACCAGCAGGCGGTCCATCTGCCGGCTCTGGCACATGTGGCTGAGGATGGCAGCCAGCCCGGTGGCGCAGAGCGCGGCGGCACGGCTCACCACCACCCGGCAGACCTGCTGCACCCGGCAGCAGTCCCGCTCGCTCGGCTGCAGCCCCAGAGGTTCCAGCGTCCTTCTCACCGCCGCCACGCCTTCCTCGTTGCTGCAAGGGAGAGCACGGCACCAGCTTAGGAGGTCTCTGGTATGTGCCTGGGAGCACCCACTCATAGCAGCTCCTGGTTCCCAGACACTCACTTGAGGATCTCCAGGATCTGCTGGGTCTTGAGCACGCCCTTGGTCTGCAGGATGACGACATTGTTCCCAGCGAAGACGGCTTTCTCCGCAGCCAGGGTGATCAGCACATGCCGGACGATCTCCCCCAGGTACAGGCTGCCCACCAGCTTCTCAAACCTGTGTGTAGCCCGAGACAGAGTCAGTCACCATCCCACCCCCTGGCACCTCTTGGCCCTTTGCGAGTACCCAGGAGCATCGTGGGGGGGACACGTGGTCCTGTTGGTGGGTCTGACATGCTCAGGGGTGGATGGGGACCCCAGTAACCCAGTCCTCAATGCTGGGGAAGGAAGAAGGGGCGGTGCACCTCTTCTGCCCAGGGTTAGACGATTCGTCATCCACATGCTGGTCATAGGGGGTCAGGATGTCGCTCAGGGTGCCATCGTCCCCGAAGTAGCCCCACTCAGTGTTGACACACATCTGCCCAGAGTTCTCATCCACCATCTCCACCTGACGAGCCTCAGCCATGAAGCAGCTGTTGGTGCCCTTGTCTGTGGCGAGAGATGGGGGTGAGCGCCAGCACCAGCTCTCCCCAGCACCCACCACCCTGGCACACGGGGTGCCCGCTGCTCACCCGCGATCAAGGCGATCTCACAGGGTTTTCCCCCCATGCTACAGGACATCATGGTGCCCGCAGTGTCGTTCACCAGGGCAACAACATTCACATGGTAGAGCTGGGCAGGAGGGAAGGAAGAGCATTGTCAACTGCTCCATGATGACAGCGCCCAGCCGGGCCCCCTTGCCCCACGGCCCCCACCTCCTGCTTTTTGATGGCTGACTGCAGCAACCCAACAATATCCTTTCCTTGCACGTCGCTGTAGTTGAAGCCCTTGGACCAGGAGATGAGTTGAGCCTGCAGAGAGCACAAGGCTGAGCCACTGGCCTCTGGCACTGGGCTGGCTCCTCTCCCCACCACTGATGTGGCAGAAAGGCGGTGGCCACAGCCCCAGCCCTTTGACACGGCCGTTCTGCTCACCTTGTCCAGCTGTGTCTGCTTGCAGCCGAAGGGAAAGACGAAGCCCAAGGGGAGAGGATTCTGGGGGCTGCCGATGCCAGCCAGGAATTGCTTCACGCATTGTGCAATGAAGTCAAAGAGCTGCAAAGGCAGGGCCAGGGGTGACCGGCTGCTGCTCTAACCCAGCACTCAGGTTGCAGGGAGCAGCCCAGAGCCCCAGCACCAGCCTGGAGCCCTGCTGAGCCTCTGTGCCAACCCAGCCACCCTCTGCCACGGCTTCCTCATACCGCTTCCCCCTTGCCCTTCTTGATGTCCTCTGGCATGTCGAAGATCTTGTACATCTCTTGGGGGTTTTGGTTCCCGTCACCCAAGAAGGCGACCCACAGGGTGCGGACGTGGCTCTGGCACAGCTCCACCACCAGGAAGTCGCCCTTCTCTAGGGGGAGCAGAGGCAGTATCAGGCAGAGACCTGCCCTGAGGCAGAGCCCCCAAAATCTACTCCTCACCCTGTCCCAGGGACAAGTCACTCACCCACAGAGGAGGCTCCTGAGAGCCTAAGACCACCACAGAGGCCAAGAGAACCAGCTCCTGGCCTCTGCCCCTGCACTGGGGACTGGCAGAGGCAGGGCAAGGGCAGCTTACGGATCCCATAACTGACCGGAGACTGGCACAGCTCTCCCCAGCACCCCCAGAGCCAAGTGCGGTGAGGTGTGTGAGGCTGCAGGTAGCAGCCCAGACTCTGCCTAGGCTGGGCTGCCTTACCAGTCCCGTCAGGTGTGGAGCAGATGTAGGTGGGCAGCATCCGCACATCAGCCTCTGCGTGTGTCTGGCGGCTCAGCCCCTTGTGCATGGCCTGCAGCATGCGGCCCTTCACCGCCTGCAGCTTCTCCAGCGGGATGGTGAGTGCCAGCAGGGCTCGTTGTACCTGGGGACAGCACTTTCGGGCAGGTCCGAAGGACAGGGGACGCCTCTCGTTGGGTGAGGGGCGGGGATGGGCTTTACCGGTGTGCAGATGGGGCTGCCATTGCTCTGGCCCAGCTGACAGTTCACTGGGGACCTGCGGGGAGGGAGGCGGCGGGTCAGTGGCCCAGCCCCGGCCCGCAGCAGGGCGGGACACACCAGCGGGGCTGAGGGGACCCGTCCCCGGCTCTGCCTCGCCTCTCCCCTCCGACTGCCGGGGGGATCTGCGCCCCACCATGGCGCTGGGGCCGGGCCCGTCCTGGGGGGCTGCAGGGACAGCGGGCTGCCCACGCCTCGCCTGCAAGAGGCCGGAGACTGCAGCACCCTGGGGAACGGGGGGAGCCTGCTCAGCGGGCACAGGCCCTGCCGGGGGAGCCCGTACCGGATAGACAGGGGCGAGCTGTGGCGCCCGGAGCTGGCCATGGCTGCGGCGGGGCGGCCAGGGATGGGTCGGTGACGGGCCGGCCGGGGATGGAGCGGCCGGGGACGGCGCAGCCGGTGTTGGGCCGGCCGGGGATGGAGCGGCCGGAGATGGAGCGGCCGGTGACGGGCCGGCCGGTGTTGGGGCCGTGGGAGCCGTTGCCAACGCCGGCCCCGTTGCCACGGCAACAGCAGCAGCC
>WEIS01011846.1:0-19108 GCA_013389965.1 Todus mexicanus
TTTCACAGTAAATTTATTTCCAGAAATTTGGAGTAGTGAAGGCTTTGATCTTCAGTGGAAAGTGGTTGACCCTGAAAAATGGTTGGAATTATAATCCTGAGCAGTTAGTTCCCAGAGCTTACATTCTGCAATATCCCCCCTAGAAATGTCAGAATATGCACATAAAGTCGAATGGACTCATATATACAACAAAATTCCCATGTCTCTGAGCAAACACTAACCTTCTGTTCCATAAGTAATGTGTTTGTAGGGATTGCTGCAAATGCCTTGTAGCTTGTCTTGATCTTGTATTGCTAAAAGGGTAAACCAGAAAGCAGGAAAAGAAATAAAACAGGGTAGGAGAGGGAGAGGGAAGAGAGGGGAAAGGTACAACAGAATGAAAGACAATTCCAGTTGTCTTGCAGACACATTGCAATAATAAAATCTTTACGTATTACCTAAGAATAAAAATCTAGCATTTCTGTTAAGATTTTAAAGGACTGTAATGTACATCTTTTGCTTTTAGGAATGAAGCAGGACAAAGTTTATTCTCTGTACCAGCTTATAACTTCCAAAGTGATTTTGACCACTTTCTGCTGACTACTATCCTTAAATGAGTATCAGGAAATATTGATTTTTTTTTTTCTAAGTTTTCTTGTGATTTGATATGATAATGCACATCTGCTTCTGCCAGTACATGCACCTCAGCAACTGCTTCTCTGTGATGCAATCCTGGACAGCTAAGTCAGAGAGATTTCTGTGATTGGCTTTAATGAGACTGATTAGGATGCTTAAATGCTGAATTACTTGCATGAGTGGATGGATCATTTAAGTCATGTCACAGCTTTTCATTTCCTGGATAAGTAACTCTACTATCCAGACAAATATTTCAAAATAAACATGGAAACTTTCATACTCTAACCAAGCATACAGAACTGGCAACCTAAACTACACAAAATGCGGTTTGGGTACAAATATTCTAAGATTTGCCTTAAAATTTATTCTTTTTAAACAAATCGTATTTTAGACTATATTAGCTCACCCAATTTCTTTTATCTGTTTAGAAACCATCACATTGACGAGTCTCTTCTATACTTTCACGAGTTCAAGAGCTAGGATTCTTAATCACATGACTTCTGGAATAATTTCTTTTAACAATTAAATAGCATTTGCTACATTGTTCACTTTTCAGTAACTTTCTAATAAAAGATAAGAATTTCACACAGTAATAGAGTTTAAAGTTATTGTTTCATTATTATTGTGATAGTCACCCAGAAATAAAGCGACTTGTTCATCAGTTCAAGTTTTTTAATGTACTATTGTTTGCAACAATGAATTCTGGTGATTATGAGATAACAGGCTGAGCAGCATGCTCTACTTTGGGGCATTGATTTGTTACTTTTTTCTTTTCATTATATCTAATGAAAGTCTTGATGACAGTAGAAGGGCCAAAATTTTAATTCAGATAAGGAAATCTTATATCGTGCTTACACCTTTCTTGAAAATTTTAATTATTTCTATACCTAATATTATACTTGCTTTTGACTTTACTCATATTTCTTAGTCAGAACATGGAGACTGACAGACAATCAAGAAGTCAGTAATCACAATAATCATATTGAATGAACAGTCTGACAAAGCAGATGAATGCAAATGATGGAACTGCACTTTTTTTCTTTTTTTTTCTTTTTGGTGGGGAGTTTAGTAAATTTTATGAGATTCAGTGATTCTAACTTGGATCTTCACCATTAGATGCTTCAGTCAAAACTAATGCTTTTTACAGTCATAGGTATTCCTACAGGATAATTCATCTCATCCCAAGACAGGCACCTTGAAAGGTAAAGTAAAATCATCCTATAAATGCGCCATATTCTCTCCATAGAATTGGGTAAGTTGTGCTTAGATATCAAACTTTCTAATATCAAAAGTCACATGAGTTGAATCTTGCCCTTTGAACATTTAGACAGCAACACTCTGCTATAAATATATGTAGGGTCATATACATATTTATGTATATACAAAATCTACATGCAGAGAAGAGATACAATACTGCTCCCTGGAGTAATATGGAAAACCAAAATCCCAAATATTAAAATTCCACAAAATGTATCCTTGTTTGCTTATAATTTATATTCAACAAGAAAATTATATAATTGAATATGTAAATTAAATGCAATGTCTTCACTAGTCCATAGGCCTTTAGATATGATGAGATGGGCATTATATATGAAGAGAATACTGTCACTACTTTTAAGCTAGTTGCACTGTTTATGAACTGAAAGATCTATCAGGCTGATGAAGTGTAGATGTTTCTATACTGTTTTAATGTGTTTTATCACCTCCAGACCCTGTTGTAACTGCGAGCAAAGTGCTATTGTCACATGTCCGAGATGAGTGAAAGTCTTCAATTCAGTTTCTCGTCTATATGAATATGTCTCTTGACACATTAGTTCACGTTACTTATAATTATTCTTTAATGCCTAAATACATTTAGTGACCTGGTTCATAGGAACCTTGCAGTATTTTTAAAGAACCTTGAACAGTCTGGTCTGCTGGCCTGCACTATGATCCAGTCAGAAGCAAACCACCTCCAATATCAAATCTCAGGCAAATGTCAGCCTGGCCAGTTTGGGGAAAAATGTCTCACTTTTCTTGTTCAAATGATCACTTAGGGGACCCACAGGATACTGCAAAGTGTGCTAGACACATACTTACAAAAGCTTAAACCCAGCAACTAACCATGGTAGTACAGAGCTCCTCAGGAGTAATGTTTCCTGCTTTGAGGTAGGTTTTGCAGTTGTGCTGAGCTCCATGTTGCTACAGTTAGTATGTTTCCCAGCTGTTTTGGGTAAACCTACTTGGATTCCTGTGCTACATTCAAACGAAAAAAATCAAAGAATGTGTAGGAATGATACACCATAAAACCACTGCAGAGTTTTCAAAGAATAAACAGAAGGTTTTGCTCTAATCTATTCCTGTAGAATCAGGAATTCTACCTGTTTCCACTCCATCCTACTGTTCATTTTGCTATATCAAGTCCATGAGACCACTATTACAGTGTCTCCAAAGTCCAGGGAAAGAGTTTTTGTTTCCTATGGTCATCCAAAGTTCACAATTTACATTGATCTGTTGATTTATGCTTATGTTCACTTTGCAAAACAGTCATATTTTTAAATCATTGGCTAAAATAAATACATAAAGCATAGGAAAGCACGTGTTTACATACACAAACAGTTAAATAAGATCATAGGTTATTCTTTGATTTGCATCAGTTGCTGCATGCATAGGCATAGATATAGAATAGCTTTCCATTAAAGAATCTTTCTGGCATAATTGCTTTGTTATCATGCTAATGAAACAGTTTGATGTGAATACTGAAAAGTACATCCAATGTCAAAATTGTATTTTGATAGGTGTTAGATTAATACATGTTTTACCATTAAGGTTGCAAAATGACACATACCAAAGTCACATACTTCTAAAAGCTGTGCTTTTCCCTTGGTATTCACTTAGCTCACTCATACACTCAAGTATTTTGTCATGCATCAACAGTCATCAGATGAAGCAACCTGCTTTTTTTGTCCCATTCTAAAATTGAGCTGATTGGTACTCAAGAGACTTAAATGCTGTTTAGGGCATTAATATTGTCTTTTTCTCAATTTTTTTCGTTTTCTCCTGAAATACAATGGGATTTCAGGCTAGAGTATTTTCAGAGAGCCTGATACAAGTAACACATCAGCAAAGTTCATTGAGTTATTCAGTAAACTAGATATGGAAATGAATGAGAGTGGGAGGAAAAGGCGTTGTTGAATGCACACCATTATTAACTGTAAATGAAGTCTCAGCCTCACATTTTAAAGCCACAAGACACCAGCAGAAATCACTGCTTTGCAATCTACAGGCTCAGTCATGTCTTGCTGTTTTGTTTCAGGGGCTATTTTCTTGAAAATTTCTACAGTTTCATTTATCATCTTGTTTCATTAAGTAGTATTGACTGGGTGTAGAGACACTGTACTGCTGTGCTTGGCACAATGGTACCTCTTGGGTTGTTTGTTTTTTAAAAGAACCATTCCTGACAATTACTACTTTGTGCTGATTCAAACCTCTAATTTTCAATTAACATTTTCCAGCAGTTCAAGTCACCTGTGCCATGGTCAAGCTGTTAGGAACACATTTGACACAACCCAATCTGGCAGACCAGGCTGTAATTTTGCACGGTGAACAAATAAATCAATAAACCCTGATAGCCTTTTGGTGATGGGCAGAACTCAGCTATCAGCAAGAGAAGGCACAAAGGAAGCACAGAGTGCAGACATAAGATAAAAGAGGTTGGAAAGCCTTCTGTAGCTCTGATGTCTTCTGCTGCCAGCTCTTCCTCTTTGCATAGCAGATCCTTTCATTTTCACCTACCTGCTGCATGTTATTTGACCAGCTTTCCTTTCCTTTCTCTTCCCATTCTTGAGATTTATCTTTAGGTTTGAAGTGTGCCTGATTCCCAAGACCTCCTCCAGCAATCACCATCACTGCTTATTCTCACCCTGCTGGGCCTCTACCTCCTTTGGGAGGATGACAAACAGCAGGAGTGTGTCTGATACATCAAGTGTCAGACTTTCATATTTGCAGTAGCTCATGTTGAAGGAAGCTTGACTTTTTTTTTCTCCTCATCCTCTGTCTAGCACAACAAGATGAGAGAAGTACTAAAGAATAGGAAGAAGCAGGACACTGTCCTCGTTTTCCCTCTCTTGCTCTTGGCCTCAAAGTCCCTTCTTAGACTGAGTTCAGCCATGCCTCTGGTGTGGTTCCAGACCAGCTGGGGTGAGTACAGCCGCCCAGGGAGTGGGGAGGACAGATAGGATGAGGTGCTTGGGAATCAGTTGTCACTGGAGCAGCCAGTTCGCATTGCTCAGGTTAAGCTGCTTCTAGCTCAGCCCTGCACCTAAAATCACCACACTTTTACTACTTTCAGTGGGAATACACATGGATTTACATTAGCATAGAGTGCGTAGGATATATTTCATGGTCTAATTTTGACACAACAGAGTTTTAGGTGAACTTCAAATATAAGTGCAACAAATGTATATCAGAGCAACTGGACACAAATCCATCTTCAGCAGTATCTCCTCTCACTCATAATATAGTCAAATTTAGTCTTTCCTACCTTCACCATCAATACAAAAACTGTTCCCTTCAAACATTTTTTTCTACAGTTCATTTATTTTACTAGCATTGTGCAACACAGATATATTTTTTTCCTACAGGGGCAAAGAACTATTAGAAAATAAGCATGCACCCAGGGTACCTTGGGTTTGATGTTTTCATGGTCAGGAGGCAGGGAGAAAGACTGTGGTGAAGTCAGCTCTCTGAGTCTTGATGGCAGTGTGCCTGGTGACTTGTCTGAGACAGGAGATTTGCATTTTAACACTGAGGAAGTGGAAGATTGTTCAGGTCTTGGAGAGGAGGAATTAGACCTATAATTTACATGCACCAATGAAGTATTACGCTGTAGTAGGTGGGAATTAATATCATCGGTTTGTGGAATTGGTGGTGTAGAATGAGGCCGTGAGAGAGACCACTGCTTTGAGACACTTAAAGGGGTAGGAAAGGAGGCACTCATTTCCTGAACAGACATTTGGGATAAATCTGATTTAGATTTAGAAACTGAATGCGAAAGACCTGGGGAAGGAAAGGAGTGTTTTTCTAGTGTAGGGGAGAATATGCCACTTAGGCTGGTAGAAGAAAGCAAAGGATATGACCGACAGGTAAAGATGGGTGAATAAGTGTGCACTCTCTGAGACTTCAGAGGTGCCCGGGACCTGGAGGCAGTGTACCGCAGCCCTTCTGGAGAAGGAGAGGTAGGCTGCGCAAGGGAAGAGAGTGATGGGGCATCAGGAGGAGGCAGTGTAGACTGCAAATCTGGAGATGCAACTGATTTTCTGTGGGAGGCAACGATGGATGACAGAGGACTTCGGGAGTCTGGAGAACGAGTTCTGACTGGAAGGTGGTTTTTAGGAGAAAGGGACCTTGCTCGAGGGGTGGGATGGGGCTTGGAGGGTAAAGGCAGACTATGAGCCCATCCTGAAAGCAAACATTCCTCTCTGCTGGGAGAATCTGGCCTTATAGAAGGACTTGAAACAGATTTCTTGGGGGTTGGGGGTGTTGTTTTGGACTTTTGATCTATTGTAAGTGTTGAGGAAGCAAGGGAGGTAGGAGAAAATGTGGGACAAGAAGCAGGAGAAAGTGGTCTCTGCTGGGAAGAACCTGATCTCAAAATAGCAGTTAAGAGGGTCAGTCTCGTTGGTAGAGGGGATCTGACTCCTGACTTTGCTAAATTTCCTCTAGATGACATTTGTGTACAAGGCTCACTTATACTACATATGGTCGAAGAGGAGCCATAAAGAGAGGGAGGTGACAAAGGTTTAGGGGTAGGAGAGAGTGAATGCATTATTATATGTACAGGGACAGGAGATAAAGCATTCAATCTTTTGGAAGAACTGGGGGATAGAGACTGAGCTGAAGATCCTTGAATATCAGTTGAGCATGGAGGACTGTGAGAAAGACTTTGGCTCTTTGCTGGAACAGAGGATGTAGTGGAGTCTCCCATTTTGCAAACACAGCCAGGGGTACAGAGACTTGATATTTGTCGGTTATCATGCAATTGAGGAGTGGAGTAACAATGGTTTGATGCAGAAGATAATACTTTAGACACGGAGGGAAGTGAACTATGAGGAGCAGACTGCAAGTAGAGAGATGAATCTTGCTTAGAAAACCAAGTTGCTGACTGCCAGTTGTTACGGGAGTCTTCCAACGAAGAAGCTTGATTCAGATTAACCATGGCACCACACACTACTTTCTGATTAGTTGGAGAAATTAAGTGGACAGCAGGTGTTTTAGAGGAAAGATGATCAGAGATGGAAAGAGTAGAAATTAACTGGAGAAAAAAAGAAAAACAGAAATGTTAATATAGGTGGAACCTGTGGAAGTGTTTAACACCCCACACTTCAGTTCTGTGGTCATGCATATAGTGTTTCCATTAGTACTGCCCTGTGGGTTAAAACACAGGGCTGTCTCAAACTCAGGGATATAGTCTGATGAATAAGGTTCTAGGGAAAGTAAATGAGTGCTGACAAGTTATGTGTTACTATAATTTTACGAAACTTCAGTTTTGTTGACATAAACAAGGTTTAAGGCTACTGTATCTTTCATTTGAGATAAAACTCGAGACAGTTGTGCCAGTCTCCAGAATTGTGTGATGCCATTCACACTGTATAAACACAACAGAAAGTGAGAAAATTGCAATATTGTCCCACCTCACTTTAACGGTTCAGTGGAATGTAGCCTTTCTGTAAATGAAATTCAAGTCAAGTACTCATTTGCTCGTTCTGTAAACACCACCTTCTGCAGCACTGTGATATCAAAACAAGAAATTTGCTCAGAACTACTCAAATCAGACATCCAGTTTGTTTTGCACTTTTCTTGTCATTCACAGAGCAGTGGATTTGACAGTTTGCAGGCATATCAGAGTCCTTATCCCCTTCTCCACAGTCTTACAATACACTAATAAAACAGTAATGAGCTCTTTCATGAGTGCCTTTTTTCTTAGGTCTATTCTAATTAGGATTTGTCAAAACTGATTAGAGCATACATGTATGTTATCAACCTTTTATACAGCTTTATGCTTCTAAAGAAAGAAATTCTCTCAAAATCTTCCAAGTTATTATAATGCTGAAATTAAAAACTGGGATTTACACAAGATGAATAAAACATATTGGTATGAAATAGTGAGCTAAGTCAACTGTAAAACCAGAAGGCTACAAATTATCACCTAACTTTTGACTGAACAGTTTGAAAGCGGGAAATTGACTCTAATCCCTATAAACTTCAGAAAAATATAAGAAAGCCTGATTATCTACTTTTTGATACCCTGAAAAGATTATGCAATTCTATAAAAGACAACTATATCATTCCATTTCTACATGACTTGCACATGGCTGTGGATCAGCTTATGAATTTTATTTTTTAATAAGGATATCTTACTCAGAAAGGAACTGTTATGATTATGATTATGATTATGTCGTATAGCATTATACATCACAACAAGAAATGAGAACATATAATTTTCAAGTGAGAGTATATCCTGGAAGAAGCTGCGACAGAAGAGCAAGGTTTTTCAGGCTAAACTATACCTAAAAGGTTAAATATGGGTTAAATATGAATATCAGAACCCTATTAACCCTTATAACTTAAGAGAGCTCCTTGTATTAAATGATACAACATAAAGAACAAGCCTCATAAACTGAAGACAGTTTCTGTATAAGATACCTTCAGAAAAGCCGAGGCAATGCCTCGATTTATAAAAATTAACACCAGCTATGAGAATGTCTTTACAATCACATTAACTTTGCTTATTTTATACATGTGTTAAGGTGTCCCATTTGGAAGTGAAAAGACAATGGATGCATACAGGGCAAATATTAGAATATAAAAGTTAATATCCATTTTACCATTATACTATATATACTATTGGACTCAGAAATCACGACTTTTGTTGAAAAAGCTCCTAAATAAGAATAAAAGAAAATTCTGGAAATTGAGAACAATTTACCAATACTTAAGCATTGTGAAAAAAAATTAAGTATTTAATAAAAAAAAAAAAAATTAACAAGTTAGAAAGCAGTATGGTAATAAACCTGATAAATTGGGGCAGCCTCCTGAATTTAATATTGAGTTCTGGAAGTTGATCAACTACCAAAACAAAACTGGGGAATGAAATCTCTATATTTCAAAATAAAAAAGGTAAATTTCCCTTACAAAGACAATGGAATAAATTAGGAACAAATATGAAACTCCATGATAAAAAAACAGGATGTTCAATGACTTCTAATTAGTTAAAACTTAATAAGAAAGATTTATAAAGAGCTAGGAAAATGTTCATGGTAGCAGATGATAAATATGCTTCTGTATACATATGCTTCTGCAAGTATGATTTTACAGCAGTCTTCTTCCAGTTTAAAAACCCCTGAACAATTACATGCTGAGCTAATTCAGTCATTACTCGTATCTTCTGAAAAGATATTGCTACTGTGTTACAGTGTTAACTACATCTATAGATGATCATTCTCTTATTTACAGGATCAGAGAATCATAATCAAAGCTGGTTGAAAGTGACTTCTCCAGGTCACCTAATTGAACCTCCATCTCAATGAAAGGCTCTCACAAACACCAGTGAGTCAGGTCAGATGTGGTCATGTCTAACCAAGTCTCTAAAGCCCTAATGTAGGTGTCTCCAGCAATCCCTGGGCAGCCTCCATCAGTGCTGCACCACCTCCCAGTGAGGAAGCTTCTCCAGATGTCCAGCTAAGACCTTCTGGACTTTGATACGTAGCCATTGCTGTCTTGCCTGCAATTGCAAAGAGTTTGGCTCTGTCATCTCTGTAACTGCCCTTCAAGTGGTTGTGGGCTTATCCTAAACACCTCCTTAGCTGCCTCTCCCTCGCACCAGGGGGTCAACAAAGCCCCAGCTCATATGTGCCTCAGCTGCCTTTATAGCTTTGTGCTGGATCTCCATTACCTTCTTCACATCTCTCTTGAATTTGAGGGTGAGTGGCTACCAAACTGAGCATGGTTTTACAGGTGCAGCCTCACCAGTGCCAGTAGATGAGATATAACAACTTGCCTCAATCAGTGGAATTCGTTTTGCCTCTTTTTCTATTCAGTTTCTCTACCGGTTTAAACAAATTTTGTAGTTGTACTGGATTAGTGCAGAGGAAGTGAGCGATAGAAGTATATTTTTAATACAGAGGTCTGCAATTTAACTGCAAGCCTTTTTCTATTCTCAGGAGCACCTCAGATATACATTTCGCAAAAATGGATCAAGAAAGTTGAAATAGGTAGCAAGGTTACCTTAGCACAAAGGGATCAAGGAACTTGAGAAAAATCTTGATACCTAGTAGAATCCCAGAAATATCATAGAGGTCATAGTCTTAGAATTGAGCCTTGCCCAGGAGACCTTCAGTATTTTTGAAATGTCAGAGCTGAGTAGGACACAAAGGAAGTGGTCTTTCTAGAGAGATCACAGTGTTTTGGAAGGGCACAAAAAATGTGGTTACTTATATCAGCAAGGCGCTGAGAAATGAGCTAGTGAAAGAGGAAAAGGGAGTAAGTGTGACAAACTGAGAGCCCAAAAGTCAAACAAAGATCATGTCTGAAACAAGATACAGTTTGATGCAGACCTGGTCCTTGGGCCAGTTAACTATGCTTTGATCTCAGTAGAATTTGATTATAGATAGAAAAAAAAAATATTCCCTACCAAGTCAGTAGCCTGAGAACCAGAAAAACAGTAAGAAGCATTGGAGACTGTGGAAAACTTGACAAAATCTCTGGATAGAGTACAGTAAATCAGACTGTGAGCTGAGACCAATTTAATACAGATGCCATTCAGAATAGTTTGGTTTCTCCTAACAGGGAAGGGGCATTCTTCGTGGCAATGGCAGGAGTTTGTAGGGACTCTTGACTGATTTGTCTAGAAAAGTCAAACCACATGACATGCACTGAACAAAAGAATGTCAAGTGGTTTTAGCTGAAAAAACCTTCTGGCTATTGATCCCCCACAGTGAGTCAAGAAGTTTCTCCAAGCCGAGTTCGTGTCCTGGCATTCAGGGGAGCAGACATCCTCCTCATCCCAAAGGGTAAACACCCAAGGGCAGGAGTCCATCTGCCTCTCTCTTACATGACTAGATGCTCTTTAATATCAAAGAAAACCAAAATCAAAACAACAAAGAAAAAAAAACCAGCCAGTATGAACAGTAAATTCTTACCAGAAAGTTATATGTATATGACAAGAATAAATTAATTTTTTTTAAACTGAATATTTTTTCCAGACTTTGAATATTTCCAACATCAGACAGGACCTTTATGCTTCAAAAAACAATAGAACGTTCCAATATTTTTCAATGTTTTTCTTTTTCTTTTTTTTTCATTTAAACAAAGTCAGAAATGAATGAAGCTGTAGGAGCCCTCTGGTTCAGTTAGAGTGATCCCTAGTACAACGCAATACTCCCCAATGCTGGTCATTGTTTTCCTCACCTCTGATAAGAAACTCACAGTCTAATTATGCTTTTAAATTAACATAATGTTATATGTAACATCTCTTAAAGGGGGCATGATACTGCCCTTATAATCCAAGGAATGACAAGGTAACCTCTATATGGAATCCTTTGTATGAAGGAAATCTACAAAATGAAAAATAATGCACCTAGTTAATCTTTTTTTAATTTTCCTTCATTTCCGAACTGACGATACCTCAGTTCTGCGATTAGATAGTAAGCCAGAAAGAGTGATGCCTAAGGAAACACTGAAGAAGAATCAGAACATCAATGAAATGTGCTTTACCAGGCAAATCTCTGATTACTTGTTAAAGCATCAAAACCTTAAGAAAGCTAGAGCATATGAATTTTTTTTTTTATAGTCTTATCAAAAATCCACCCAATTTCTATGACAGTTTTTAAAGAAACCACCCAAGTGAGCCCCTCAGAATCCACACATTGAACATTGCTAAAATAATAATAAATTCATATTTTCTTAGGACAATTTTTCTTTTACAGACTGCTTCCTCTACAATAGATTTACCTAGGCCTTTACACCTTCTTCAGGTGAAATTCTTACTGACTTTACTGGGAGTTTCTTGGAAGAAATGAATATTTCATGAAACTCTAAATCCCAAACCAGAGCGGATTTCTTATTCACAAAGACCTCGATCAAAAATTGACACTGAATTTGATGAAAAATACAGAAGCACAAGTATTTCTACACAATATGGAAAGCCCTGTTCATTTTCAGAGACAAAGTAGACATGCTTAACTTTTTTTTTTTTGAAGTATCAATGAAGAATTGAATTTTCAACTGATGGAAACCCTGTTGAGGTCAAAGGAAATGTCCAAATTTATTCCACATGAGAAGAATATTGTTATTTTCCTAAAGGTAGAGTTTTCCACTGCATATACACCCTTGAAAACTCAGTGCTCTTTCCAAGATGAGAGACATTAACTTTTAATGCAGTAAATTGGAATAATTTACTTTAAAAATGAAACATTTCAGAGGCTCTTTTTTGAATTCTCCCAGTGACAATTTTAATAAATCAATAAATGTGCCCTATAAAGATCAACATAAAATAGAACTTTCATCTTCAATCGTTCTTTAAACCTGTGTGAATTCAGTGCTAGCTAACGATCAGAATAATGGGATTTTTTACAGCCACTTTTTCTAGCATAAATGCTGCAGTGGGTACTGAGAAAAAAATTAGACCTGTGAAGTCTGATACTAGTAATTCAAATGATCTACAGGCTCCATTGATTTCAATGACCTTAGTCAATTTAGACTAGCTAGGAATCTAACACCTTTTGATTAACTTACTATCACTATGAGCTGATCTTATACGAAAGAACATTTATACACCAGAGCCATAGGGAGAGGCAGCAAGTCAGAAGGGTTAGGACAGCTCCTTAGAGTTCAAACATTACAGGAATGGCCAACAAAAATGCTAATTAAAGAATAAATTTGCCAAGCTGCTTTACAAACTTACTCAGTGTCCACGTCCTGAAAGATTTAGAAAGCGAAGGTTAACTCTAGAGTTTAAAGAGCAGGTTACCTGATGTTTTTGCAGATCAGCAGTGTTGTGGGAAAGCACAGCACCTGGATCTTGCCCATCTCCAGTAGGTTTCCCTGCCCTGGTGCCAGAGGAAACCTGGGTCGTATCCAGCAGCTGAGCACTGATGGGACCGTAGCCATTGGAAGGCCGATGAATGCTGTTTGAGGCAGTGGCTATTTCATCTTCATCACCGGAGTCCGTAATCAGGATAAATTCAGCCTTAAAAAGGTCGTTCTCCTGCATTTCTCCTTTGCTTGAGTTACACCCTGGGGACTGAAAAGCCGTTCGGGTGCTGTCTGTATGGATGGCAGACACACAGTCTTGTCTGGCCCCGCTCTTTAAGGCCAGGTCATCAGAAGCTGTGTTAGACTGCAAAAAACACAAGGGAAAAGATCTTGATTAGATGCATTTTATTTGTTTTCCCTCAAATGCAAAGTAATTATGTCTTGCAGCAGTGGCTGGCACTGCATTACCTAAAGCACTGTGGGCGACTGAAGAATTGGGCATAAGCACTCAGCAGCAAACAGCTCCCCAGGGAGCCCACCACTTTCAACCTACTCCCCCCAGCCAGTGCCGTGGATGCTGCCTTCCCAGCAACTCACAGAGCAACAGGGGAGTCTGAGCACAATGATGGTCCAAGCCCGGGGATGGCGCGGGAACCAAAAAGTAGGGTGCAGTCAAGCTGAATGAGCTGTCAGACCCGACTACACCAGACAAGATGGGAAGGCTTCCCAACTGCGGGATCCATGGGAGTGGACAATGCTCCTCAGAGGAGTCTGACAGACAAATCTGGGACAAAACCTATACATATTAATGAAGAAACAAAGGCCTTTAAGCCAGGGCATTCTCTGAAGAGAGTAGACAAAGAATCTGAGGTCAGAGAGCTTTACTGTATGTTCAAGCTTCTCAGCACAGACCACAACTGTTCTTCGTATTTTCTGCAACTTCCTCTTCCAGTATGTAACTTCTTAAACTGCTTTGGATGAGAGCAGAAGTAGTGGAAGCTGGGCACATGACACACACATCACCTAATCATTCATTGTTGAAACTGCTATTGTAAATCATACTTCTCTTGAAGGAGGAATTGGGTAAAACAGAAACTGTGTGTACTGCAAGAGAATGCCTGTAGATGGAGCTCATATTTGAATCCTGCTTGAGGAATACAGTAATTACAAATGTTCATTTCACTTGCAGCTTCACAAGTCCCTGGAGCTCAGTTCTTTAAAAAAATACTGGACCATAAAGAGGGATACAACGAGTATGATTTTGGATGTGTTATTTTCATTATCTGTTGTTGGTTGGTTTTTTTAATATTGTTCAGGTTCTAGACATTTTAGAAAAGGAAGTGATCCATGCTACGAAGGCCTTAGTACTGCCTCACCTGCCAGGAGTTTTCTCTGCCTACAGAGAAACACAGGGAGACAGATGTCAGGAAGACCTGATTCTGCTTTACCCAGGGCATCACAGCAAAACCAATACTGAGTAGCTGGAAATACAACTAATGAGTTAAACATTCTGAGGGTAATATTCCAGCGAATGTCTCTTCAAACACATCCATTCTCTGCCCAGACCTAACCCCTTTTTACACAGATAGGACACTGAAAATGCTGGGGCATGTTCAGGTCAGAGAGTTGTGAACTCCTGTGAAAAGTTTATTACGTGGAAGAGCACCCAGAACTGCAGCCCCAGGAATGTCCCATGGAAGGAGCTGTTACACAAAACCAGAATCACCGTAAGCATTAACATTAACCTGAGAGTTTGTCAAGTTTGGGGTCAGGGCACCCCCCAAATCTGCAACAGAATGCTCTCTTCCCCCTCCCCACCCAAAAGGGAAGAAAGGAAAAGGAGAGAGGCTTATTGATTAGGAAAGGAAACTAGAACAGCTTTACTGAAAAATGAAAATATTAATAACAATAATAATGATAAAGTAAATATATACAAATATGTACAAAACCAGTATTGAACCCAACCCCCCTTGATGGTAAATATGTCACCGTGACCACGGATGCTGAGGAGCAGTCCCAGGCAGGGCCCAGCAGCAGACAGGAACCGGGATCTGGATTCAGGGATGCAGCTGAGGCTGGTGGCACCAGGCACAGGGTGCAGGCCAGAGCCTGGGGCCCAGCCAAGGCCAAGCCAGAGGCCGAGACCAGAACCAGAGGCTTCAGGGCAAAACTGAAGCTGCCAAGGCCAAACCAAGTGAGGAAGAGTTTTGGAGCTGAGAGAACAGCTTAATCCAAGAGAGATGGAAGAAGAAAGGCAAAAAGGGATGAGACTCTCGCAACCCCTCAGCTTTATAACAAATATGATGTATATGGGATGGAATACGTTGTTGAAAACATGCTGCTAACTTTCAGACAGTGCAGTTAGTAAGAAGAGACTTAAGCTGAAAAGTAAAAATCACTGAACAGGCTTGTTCTGTTCTAACACAAACCAGGACAGAGTTGCGATTGCCTTTCAAACAGCATGGAATGAAAGAAGAGTCCATTAGGTGTTGTGAGACAGGAAACGAATAACAAACACCATGGGCTAGCTAGAGGGAGGGATAGAGAACCAGGAATGTTGTGCTGCTGGCTTCATCATCACAGGAAATCATGGGGACAAGCTTTCAAAATCAAAACCCAAGCATCCACTTTGATGCATTACTATGTAGCTATGAGAGGAATTCGCACCTTTGCTAGAAGGTGCAGCACTGGCATTTGCTGAAACCAGGATCCAGTAACGAACTCTTGGTCAATTCTTGTGTGATAACACCCTTGCTCCCATGAAGATCAGGACCTAATCTCGTCTCGTCTGCCAAGAATCTAGTCTTGCATGAATGACAGAGGACAGTATCGAGATAGGCAAGCGTTGCTTTCCAGCATAAACTCTGCCAAAGGCAAAACAGGCTGTTGAGCAGATATCAGCCTTCTCTTGTGCAATGACTTTGCATCTCTGGTAGGCTTGGTAATTAAAACCAAGCACAAGCCAAGAAACAGTTCAAGGGAAACAGCTTCAGTTCAGTGATGCTTAGGATAAAACTTTCTGTCTTTTTTGAAAGAGTAGAAAAATTAGTGCAAACAAAATCCTACCTTATTTATAATTTCTTGATTGCTCAGATCCTTTGGTTCCTCTGGAATTGTCACAAGGAACTTAGAGATATCCACAACTTCAAAATGAGTTGGAAGTCGTCCAATGGATGGTATAAATGTGAAGGTCAATGGTTTGGTTCCAGATTCTTGTGAAGTGACCTGCAAAATACATAATTATTTCAATGTTTTTACCCAAATAGAGTTTATTTTGTCAGAGTTGAAATAACGTGAATCAATTAATCTATGCAACTTACAAGCCTATTCTTAATTATACAGGTCATTGTTTTTTTAATAAAGTTGTGTGTCAAGGTCTTCTTTAACAGACAGAATAGTGCCTCTGCATCTTATATATTCTAGTGGTGTGACATGGTAGAAAGGAGAAAATTTGTTCAATAATTTGTTATTCTTTCAATTTTTCACACCAAATTAAAAAAAAAATCATTTCAAGGCTGTTTTTATCTTTACTTAGCTCTACTCTAATAGAAAATAATGTAATTATATCACAGTATCTGGACATACTATAATCGCTAGAGTATTTACTTAGCAATTTCAAATAAATTGGAAAAACCTTGGCTCGGCAAACCATGTTTACATTTTCTAATGCAAATGCATCTAACATCTGGGATGAATTGTTATTCAAGGAAAGGAGCTTCTTCGATTTCTTTGGGCCATTCAGCCACATTCACCAACTAATTGTGTGTCTGTCTGCTCTTCTCTCCCTCTCCAACTTGCAGTCTCACTGGGACTGTGTAAGTAGGACTCAAATGCACTGGAGAGAGACTAAGAGAAGGAATTTTCACCTAAACATTGTTTTATCAAAGTGCTCTCCCATCACTTCCACCTGTTCACAGGAGATACTGGCCAGGAAAAAAAAAGTCTATACTGTGGCAAAACTCTCAGTTACTTCGTCAGATATCAGGGAGAGGATCTGCAAAGGCCTTGGCAAGATAAACAAAAGGAACCACTTCCCAAACCACTGAACTGAACATGCTGACTTTCCCACTACTTGCTGGTGTAAAAAGTCCTTCTTTCTGATTCAAAACTGTGGAATGTATAGATTTTCCCTTGTTTTATCATCTGATTTAAGGCTCGTGTAAGTTAATGGAGTTTTTAATGAACTCTAATACAGAGGGCCCTGAATTATATTGAACCATACAGAAAACTGAGACTGTTGCTTTGGCTCTGTTTTTTTGCTTGCTTGTTTAAAGTGAAACAAATTGGAGAGCTATGGTTCTCATTATGCTTCTTTGTAATTTGCATCCATAAGTAAACAGCAATTACAGAACAGAGTGGAATTATGGAATACATTCACATGACTCGATCTTCTTGTGGCTGGAACATTAAAAATGATAGAAACAGATTGCCAGTTTAAAAAAAAAAGTTAAGCAAACATTAGTTACTTCCACTGACAGCTGCCTCTTGGAGGGCTTCGGCATAACAGAGGCGGGTTATTTATATAAACACTGCCAACTGCTCTTTTCTCTACAATTTAGGAGAACTTTGCTCTCTCAGACACACCCAGAATAATTTTGCATGTGTCCACCTCTAATTTTGAAAGAATAAGGTCTTTTGATGTTTGGAACTGAAAAATCTGAATAAATGGCAGCCATCTCGGTTCTGAAATTAGGACTTTGTATTTATGAAAAGGACATGGACTTGTTGGATTGAGCACAGAGGAAGGCCAAAAAGGTGATAAGAGGGCTGGAACACCTTTCCTATGAAGAAAGACTGAGAGAGTTGGGGTGGTTAAACTGAAAGAGGGTCAATTTAGACTAGATGTAAGGAAGAAATATGAGGGTGGTAAGACAGTGGAATAGGTTGCCCAGAGAAATTGTGGGTGCCCCCTTCCTGGAAGTGTTCAAGGCCACGTTAGATGGGCCTTTGAGCAACCTGACCTAGTGGAAGATGTCCCTGCTCATTCCAGGAGGGTTGGAACTAGTCATCTTTAAGTTTCCTTCTGACCCAAACCATTCAATGATTCTATAGATTAAAAACAAATAAAATTAAAAAAGATGTTTTGGTGATTTTAAATTTAAATTTTAACTGGGCAATTTGAAGAAGGAATTTTTTTATCGTTATTTTTGAGGTAATTAAGATAATACAGCATTTAATCACATCTAGTAAAAGCTACTGACATGTAGATGTAAATACTATCAAGCTATCTTCAAATATCTATAAATACGTATATTTCTTTAAGATTATCATCTTTTCTCTAGACCAAATAGTAACAGCAGAAGGAATTCAATGCCATACATTCCCTGCTGCTGTAACTCATCTGAATCAATAGAGTTATCATGGCAGAAAAATACCATATGCAACATCTATTCAAGTTAATGTTAATGAATTCTGGTTTATATTATACAATCAACTTTATGCACAGTGAAATAATTGATTGCTTTTAATTGTATCCATTCATGTTTTTTGAAGAACATAACTATAGGGTTTAATATAAATGAGCTTCGCATATCCATTGGGGGCTATAGGCTGTTGCATGATATATTACCAAATGGCTTTAAAAGGAGAAACTTACTCTGAATTACTTCCTAAGTCATCAATTTACAAACAGGTTTGTTGCATAATTAATACCATCAATTTACAACTGCCCTGAGGATAGTGTCTTAAATTAAATTAATTATTGTTTTCATTACCACAGCGTTTACAGTCCTTACTTGTTGAGCACATTTTTATTGTATCAGTTACCTTACGAAGACAAATGAACGCTTTCATTTCATCTCTCACATGCTCTAAATGCATTCAGCATACTGTCTACTTAGTAATTTAAATTGAGGTCCCATTGTCACTGATTGCTTCCCAGGATTTCCTTCTGGAATACAGATTGCTAAAGTGAAATTGAATATGCTGGTTCACATTACCACTTCTTCCAATGATTTGCTAATGCAAGTCATTTCATTAATAATATGACACCCTGAGAAAACCTCATTCTTGAAATATAAATTAATTCCTTTTGAAGCTGTTTGTTTATTTGTTTAAAGGACAGAAAAGGAAATGTATGCATAAATAACAGCAAAATAACAAATGACATAGAAGCATGTTGACCGAGGCGCTGCTTTGGTCAGAGTGCAAATTCACATGCCCACAATTCCTCCTTGATAAATATAGCTCCAGTACACAGAGAGAGCCCAGCAAACACAGCTCACCCCGCTGCAGAGAGTGACCATCCAAAAACACAGCCTGAGTAAGAGGTTGTGTAAATTCTCTTTAAACTCTTTTTCTACACTGAAACTAAAGTCAAACAATAAAGAGATTTTATCTCCTCCTCAAGAGAGATAAAAGACTACTCTGCTATAGATGAAATTATCAGTTAGTGAGATGCAAGAATCTTCAGCATATCTTCGCATTCCTATTTACTATAGCTGTCACAGTAACCTAACACGGATTAGCTGATTATTGTGTA
>WEIS01011853.1:0-15268 GCA_013389965.1 Todus mexicanus
ACAGCCTGGCACTGGAAATATGCTAAATATTTCTGCCTCATTGATACTTCACTGGAATGTGTGAGAGGTGAGAGGGAAGAAAAAGCATTATTATTTCATTCAGAAAGTCTATGAAGAACCAGAGCTTTTTGATTAGTAGTGTGAAGCACAAAGATGAGTTATGGTACAGGAGTAGTAATACATCTTGGTTGATGAGTCAGCACCAAGCAGGGGTGCAGAGACATTGTTTTTTATGCTGAGCGTTGCTGGTATTTGTTTCAGAGCACAATCAGACAGTATCTGGGATATTGATTAGGTATAGCTAGCAATAATGGATATAGTCTAAACATGTAACTGGAAAGCAGCTTCTAAACACATAATTACTTATACAGAAAATCATCCATGCTCTGTGATGACTTGCCATATAATAATAAATAATAAAATAATAATACAAATAAATAAGTAAAACCTCCTTCAGAGGAGAAGGTAATGATGATATAGCATAATCTGAGTCTCAAAGTAAAGACTAATGCACATTTTGATTCAGAGTGTGAAGTTAGAGGCATTCAAATGAGGTCCCGCCATCCTCATAACCTTGGATGTTGATACCTGCTTGATGTAAGACGGAAGGGGCATTTTAATCTTACAGATTCTTCTTAGAAAATGCTTGTTGCATCTGCCCACAGTCTCCTTGCAGCACCAGTTTCTAATCATATATATATTTTCGGTCTGTACAATGCCTAGAAATTCATTCTGAGTTATCTATGACAGGAAAGTTTTAAGCTGGTACAAAGAGACACTGTCATGAAGTAAGGCTCTGTTAAAAAATCAGCAATAATGGAGAGCAAAGGCATTACTTCTTTTTGTCATTTTAGTGTTGACCAACACCAGTGTAATCAATAGAGAAGAGTTGTTAGTTTCACAAATTTCTACTGCGTTGGAAATGCAGAAGTGACAGCATGCCAGTCTGCCATATGTGCACCACTTCTGTCTCCAAGGCTTAACAGGGAAACGATTTATCACTATAGTGAACCCAACATGTCCCCATCCATCAGCCAGCCCCTTTATCATATGTTTGTGCCTCCATTTCAACAGCAGGTACCAAATGTCAGACTTGAATTTACTGCTGCATGGTTCTGCTGAGGCAGCTCCTCAAAAGCTTCTGTACTACAAAATCCAGTCTTTTTACCAGAAAATGCATGAAGACTGGGTAGGTAGGTGTCTGCATTGGATCAGCCACTGTCGGCAGAAATCCAAGGTCTAGGTAAATTGTTCTGGAAATGGTTCAGATGCTTGGGTAAAGTCTAGTCTACAACCAGCATGTAAGCTTCACCTGCTGCTACAAGCTTTCCAATGAGACAGCTGGCAAGTGAGGAAGTCCATCAGCCCACAGAGGCTCAGAGACACTGATGCTGCCCTTCTGCATGCATCAGCAAAAGCAGTCTGAGGATGGTCTTTGTCTCCAGAGGGCAACTACCTGCAACGGTGAAGGTGTTACAGCCCTTTCAAACCCATAAATGTTTTCCATATGCTGAAGATTTGTTGTTTTATTTATGATGCTGTGGTGGCTTACTGTAATGAAATGATGTAATATGGGCTGTAGCCTCACTGGAGCAGACAGCAGAAATTAGCTTCATTTATTGAGATGAAGACTTTAAGTACTGCTAATTCCTTAAAATAATTATTAAATGAGGTAACTGAATCTACACAAGACATTCGCTTCGCTTACCTGTAGAATGGGGCTTACCTCAATGCTGCAGTGACTAGGAAATGGTCAGATATCTGTGATGACAGAGACTACATAGATGTTTCAATTCAATCATCTAAAAAATAAAATAAAAAAAAAGTGCAGGTTTCAATTCTAGTCCACCTCCATTGCCTATAAAATTCAAGGGTGCTTTCACTGATTGAAAGACCTGAAAATCATGTGAGATTTATAAATCTGGATTTGAAATTCAACAGTTGAAATTACTTGGGATAATCCAAAGCACATTCTTAGTTTGATTGGTAGAGGCTTTGTATCTCAGAATGTTGATCCTTTTCATGGGCCTTTTGGGAAGACACCGTGGACAGAGGCTGCTACCACAGAATAGACTACAGGTCTCAGCTACATCTGCATGAGCACTGATGCTGGCTCACCTACACTATTCAATTGTTAGCACAATCCTGAGACTGTTTAATGAACTAATAGAAATATCTCAATTTCCAGGATGAGAGCAAGTGATTCAAGAAGCTATAGACACCCCACCTTCTGTCTGCTGTCAGGCACCATTTACCACTCCAGAAAACAATATTGGATATTTTCAACCCATAACTCAGGGGCTTTGCAAAGATTCCTAAACTGTGACAGTTTGTTTGAAATTGTAGAAGCTATAGACATCTTTCAACCACTGTGACACTCAGATGCAACCTCTGCCTCAGTTCCTCCAACTGTTGTGCATGTTCTCTGAGAGACGGGCTGAATCAGATGGGACATCACAAATCTTCTTGTGCAGTTTCACCTGGAGAAACACTACTGAATATCCTGCTTATCAAGGCACAAGCAATTTTCCTAGATCAAATACAAATTTTAGCACTATATTGCCCTGTGAGAGCTATTCAAATGTTGCTAACCCATGTACTGAACCCAAGCATGATTGCACTTACCTTCATAAGACAAAAAAAAATGAAGCAGGAGCTTCATTGCAAGTGTCTAGTACAAGGAGTTCTTAATTTTAGATTTATGAATTGTAAATAAACAGACCTGTAATAGTTGAGGAATCCAAACGTAAGTGCCAAGGAGTTTTTATGTCCATTATAGTCCCACCTTGAATTAAAATGATTCAAAATTACTTTAGTGGCACAATAGGAACTAGCTGACTGCAGAAGGGAAGATATCACTGCTTAAGGGAAGGTATTGCTGCTTAAGAAATGGTATTTGCCTCTCAATAGTAGGTGAAATCTGTCTCACTCATTCATTTTGGTCTTTTTTTTTTTTATGTTGTGGAGCAGCAAAGAATGTACAGTCAGGAAAATTGCTCTCTTTTTTTTTTTTTCTTTAATGTAAATCTTCTATTTTGAACATCTAATAATGCATCCAGAGAACACACTGAGGGGTGCATGACAGCAAGGCACTTGGATGAAGTCAATCTGGCCAACGTTTTTGGTTTTTAAGTGTGAAACGTAAAAGGTTATACAAATAAGCACAACAGCAGAAGGATGACAAGGTGCATTTTCTCTATCTTGCTGCTTCCAGAATACACACACATCAGAGGATACCAGGCTCTGGGTGACTAGCTGTGTACTGACACATCGAACTGCTCATGTCAGTGAATTTGTAACAAAAGCACAGGCCACTCTAGCAGTTTGTTTCTCAAAATACGTAAACTTCCTCAGGGCCAAATTGTGCTGTAACTTCCAGAGCCACATAAGGGAACAACAGGACTCAGACACCCCATGAAAGATTATACTGTGAGTGACTACTAGAAGAGGGTGTTTGGTGTCTCAGCTTGCCTTGCAGTCTGCTGCTCGGGCAATGTAACACTACCCAGCCCTTCACATGGGTCTCACAGTGTCACGGAAGAAAGGAAAGAAAGGAGAGAGACTTATCGGTTAGGAAAGGAAACTAGAACAGCTTTACTAAAACATGAAATTAATAATAACAGTAATAATAAAAGGTAAATATGTACAAATATGTACAAAAAAAGTATCACACACACACACACACACCCCCNCAAAGTCACAATCTGGCCTTTAAAGAATAAATCTCTATCACTATATTAAGTCTGAATTGTCAGCATTAGCACATCAATGGTTAGTTTTGGAAGTTACATGGTGTGCTGGTTCATATAATGGCAAAGAACATGTAAAGTGGGAATTCTGAATATTACAGCAGGGTATTTATAACTTGGCATAGTTTTTCAAGGCAAAGTGCAGTGTAACTGTTGGTGGCAAAGTGGTGGCAGAGTCTGTGTTGGAGCTCAGGAGGAGGAAGTGGAAAAGTGTGCAGGAAAGTTGAAGTGGGCAAAAGTTTCAATGAAGGGAGCTTAGGTAAGAGGAAAAAATCTGATAGAAAGGAAAAGCAGAGGGCTATGGATAGAAATGCTTTCATTTCCTGCTACTGCTGGGATGGGAATAGGAGCACCAATTTTATCTGAGTGGGAGCAGCGTATGCCTTGAACTGTCCATTATACTCCTGCATGGAGGCTGGAGCTGGGGAGTATATAAGGTAGAATAGCCTGTCTCAGGGCAGCTGCCTATTCTGACCCTGCCTTGAGCAATTTTGAGATGTCCTGCCTCAAATTTAGGCTCTCGTGAACAACTGGACCTCCACTGACTTTGAAGTGCCACCTTTTCCCTTTCCTCTGTCAGCCCCAGCAGTAAGAGAGGCAAAAGCATATTGCATATGTAGCATGGTGCCAACAGGAAAGGCCAGTTGCAAGCTTTTAAATAACACATTAATTGTAAAAGTTTATATCTTGTTTAATGGCTGTTCTCACCATGCTCACAGCATTCGCTGTGCACGCTAGCTTGTGAAGCTGTGCAGCATTCATACAGGAGCATGAAAGGGTTAAGAGTCCGTCTGGAGCGTTTGTGCAGCTGCAAGTTCAGACAAACCCTTGCAGACATTGTGCTTCACTGTTTGTACAGGGTTCATTTTCTACTGCACGCCAGCACACTCACATACCCCCGCTTGCTCAGGCACAAGCAAACGTACACACACACACATGAGTACCCCTCTGAGGAGATTACAGTAACCAGCAGTTATAGTTTTCCTTAAGCCTTTATGACGTTTTTAATTAAAAAGGCTTTAGTGCTTTTCTAGCATGACATTTGATTGCACTCTAGATAATGCACCCTTGCCAATTCTGGCAGTCGTAAAGCATTTAAAAAATATATGAAATATTTTTATAAGGAATTTTGCCTGATCTGTCTTCAATAAAAGACACAAGGATTTCAAACCCTGTGTATTCTCTTGAATAAAACAACAAATGCCAGAGCTAGATAGCTGAAGAAAATCACCCTGTCCAAACTACTGTCCATTCTAAACCATGTTTTCATTCTTGCTGCCTAGATTCACGTATATGTTTCATATAAGAATTTATTCAAATTTGTTGCACCATTTTTAAGAACTGACTGAAATGAAGCCTGCTACAAGCTGCTTCCTGCCTGTCTGGAAAAACCTGGGTCTGATGCCCTTGTCATCCATACCATTTTAATTTATTTGACTTAATCCTGATTTTCATCTCAAGCAGAACCACAGATCCTCATTCCTCAGAAGCTGTCAGAATTATGCTTTATTATTATTTTTATCACTATTAATATTTATATTACTTTGATTTATTCGCATGTATTTCTTTATCCCTTTTGGCCAGTAATAATCACACTTGCTTAAAAATGTTACCTTGTTAATCTCTGACACCAAGTTCTAATGCTACGCTCTTTCCTGGATTTATGCAAATTTGAAAGCAGAAATGCTGTTACTAAGGATCTCACACACTTTGATGCCATGGATGCTTTTCCAAGATCAAAGAACAAAATTCTAGCATCACTGAAGTCACCTGAAAGTAGCCATTGACAAAAAGAGCTCTTAGATCTAACTCAAAATAATAGATCTCTTAGAGAATTGTTTGGTTGGTTTGTTTTTTCCAATTAAGTGACATTTCAAACTGTTTCCACCCAAACTGAAGCAAAACCACACGAATTTAATTTTTTTTATTATTAATTTGAGGGAAAAAAAATCCTAGATAAAACCAAGCTGCCATTTTGGAACAAATTAAAATCTTTTTTTTTTTTTCACCTTGTAGCAAAAATTGTGTATATTTTGTGTCGAAAAAAATATTAAGAAAGTTTTACTTTTATTGTCTTTTTTTCAGAATAAAGCTTCAGTGGAATATCCCTGCAGAAAGCTTCAGTTGTGGGAAACAAATCAGTCATTTCATGACAACTTTGTCTACAGTTTCATCAGGATAGTGTGCGAATGCTTCCCAAACAGATTTGTCCTGATAGCATCCTTATGACATGAATAGTTCTCACCCTTCTCCTGCTATAAATGAGGAAAAAGGCACAAATATTCACATCAAAATCTTCTCCTCTTCTGTTAAATCCTAACTTGAAATGCCAAGCCCCAGATTTTTTAGCCAATGTTGTTTTACGGTGCTTTATTTATTGTAGGGTGCTTTATTTTCTTCGAGCATAATTCCCACTGACGAGGGTTGTCACTATGAAAGCTCAGCATTGCTGCAGAACAGACACCAGATGTCCCCTGGTAGGCTCTACAATGAGGAAAACACACACTTAATTACCACCTGTGAAAAAAAAGTGATTTATGCCATTTGCCCAGGGATGTAGGGTGACCTGACCCCGCAAGAGCCCTGGGGCTTGGCTGGACCTGCCCCAGCCTTAGCCCATCTGCTTGTGCAAAGTGAAAGATGAGGGCAATTGGCAGGGGACAAGCCGTATGTTGCATGAAGGAGGTGGCTTCTCAGGGGGAAAGCTCTGGGGACGGAATGTTGTCCAGGCAGAGCGCTCTAAATTTGATATCTACTTGAAAAAGCTGCCCCCACATTGGATCTACTGTCAGACTGTTTCTTTGGAGAGACTGGGGAGAAAGTTGTTATTCCCCACTGAGGATTGCATACGGCTTCATACTCAGAGGGCAGGATTGGGTATCTCTTTGCTTTAATGACCCATTCGGCCTTCCTGTAACTGCAAGCCCTTCACTGCTTTCCACTTCCATAGTGACATGAGGGTCCTTTTTAATGAGGCTTCACTAAATCCCCATCTTGGTCCATTTTCTGAATCCTATCTATTTCATGTAGTGTACAAGGTGGGGATATAGAAGAAAACATTTTGTCAGACTGAACTTTGCCAGTCTTGTCTCATTCACCATCCACTTGAGTCTCAAACAAGCTCTGTTCTTTGCTCTGTATGGAGAGTGATCCATTGTGCACATTCAAGTACGTAGCTCCTTGGTTTTGGTTTATCCCAATTTTTTTGATCTTTAGGTTGATTATCATAGAGATATTCTTCTAACTACCCAGTAGCCCCTCTGGCAAGCTGGGAGAGCCAGCAGAAGCAGCCTTGTGTCATCATGAATGATGCCAGATGCCCAATGCTACATGTGCATGATGAACCTGCAGGGAGAGTTCAGTCCTGTTAGACCGTGCTCACTGGTGGGAGCAATGGGTCTCTTTAACAAGCCTGCTCTGAGCTACAGTTAATTGAAAGGCTGCAGAAGCTTATGACTTGGCCAGATGTTGATAGATTATTATTTTTGGTCAACATTACAAACACGTTTCTGACATCTAGTCAGGACTGGCCCACAACTCAAGTTTTAGATGCAGTGCAAACAGCAGAGATGTTGAAATCTTTCAACAAAATGGTGGCTGAAGCTTTCTAAAATGGATGAAGCAGCTCTTATTTTCCTGCATGCCATGCTGGGGAATCAGTACAAAAACATTTTTGCAATGTTTTTCCTGGATGTTTTGCTAACACTTTTCCAAAAGCATTCACCCTGGGGCAAGCACGGTGCAGGGGATATTTCAACTCAGAAAGACTGGCAAAATTATGAGAAACTAAAACCGGAATTTTAAAATGACACGTTTCAGGCAGCTTTCACCATAAATACCACTACTTAAACTGTTTAGAAGGGACATGGACTTACACAGTGCATGTAATTTTTGAGGCAATACAACTGATTTTTCAACAGTAAATTTTCCCCCTGCTTTGCAATCAAAACTCATTACAACCTTAACAGTGGAGTTAACATGTTACTTCCACAATGAAATTTTGTAATATCTTTAACATCAGTAATTTATATGACTCCTGGCATTATTTGTGGCTTGAAAGATATCAGGAGAAGGAGGGGGAGGAATTCCTACTGACTTGAAAGAGCTTTTTAGAACCAGCGTAATATGGAGTGCAGTCCCCTTTTCCTTAATGGCCCAATTTGGTTCAAAGAATGCTTCAAGGCATTCAAAAATGCTTTACAAGCAGCAGGTTCTCAACTACATACGTCAAGTTGCAGCCACGAGTGAAATTTTATAGCTCATTGAAAAATAAGATCATATTATGGAAAAATCTGACACGCCCTTAATTATTGCAGCCTGAATGAGCCCACTACAATAAAGCAAACTGATAAAACTGGGGAGACACAAAAGACAGATCCATAATAGGAAGCAAGATCAACACTGTGCCTTGCTGCAGAGCTCTGGGGATCTTGACTTTTTAATCAGAATGCCTGGATCATAGCCTCAGCAGCACACCTCCTGCATGGCTGTGTGGAAAACCAGCCCAGGATGCACTTGAACAAAAAGTAGCATTGTTAAAACAAATCCACTTGTTTTATGCTAGTTGTAACAATCAAAGCCCCTGAGCCCCAGGTACCTGCAACATACAATCTTCTTACACTGTTTAGTGTATTGAGCATGTTCAGTTTCTCTGTGAGGGGAAGAAGTTACAACACATTCATTTCAGACAGAGAGAGAAAATGGGGCATAGGGGAAACATAATTACAGTATTGTTTAGGTACTTCAGTTCTGCAGGTTTTATGAATATTAGTTACCTAATTATCCCATAGGATCTGGGTTTGGGTGATTTGCTCACAGCCACACAAGGGAGCAGTGACAAAAAAGGCAAACCTTGCTTAAACAATGCTGTTGTAAAGATGAAGTACTGTGTTTTATTTCTGTGCAACTGTAGGTCATATTAATCACTTTATTAAATATTCTCCTTTTCCCTTTCTCTTAGAGGGACAGTATAAAGGTACTTGTAAAAGCTACATCTTTATGTCATTCAGCAGCTTAGGCGGTTTAGCCAGGGCCCTCTGTAAGAAACCAAGAATAATAAAAAAAAAACGTGCCTACCACATTTATCAAAACGTCTTTAAGCTATCTTTTGGGTTTCCACCTTTTAATACAACCACATACTTTCTGAGTCAACCCCCTTGTTCTTGTGGTTTCTTATGTTTTATGTGTTTCTATTTGTCTAAAGCTGACTGAGCTTATCCAGAAGTGTAACCTCCTCTTAAATCCCAAACTGCCTGGCTTACTTAGTGCTCTCACTCCCTCTCGTGGCTCTATCTCATCCATACAACAACTCAAAAGGATAGCTCTCAGAACTGCAACCAACCATTTTCAGAGGACACAGCATTAATGTAATGTTCTACGGATTCCCCTTTATGCACAAGCATTCTTGATACACTGGGTTAATGGAAGGAACAAAAGAAGAGAAATTTAAAGGAAAAGGAATTGGCATCCCAACAGATTTAAGGAGACAAATAGATCAAGGTGGGTTCTGCTGATGCGCAGTGCTTCCCGCTTTGACGGAATTTATGGCACAGCACGTTTTGAAATCAGGCTTCTAACATTGCCTGTGCCAGATCCATTCTCCATGTGGGAAAACCTGAGCAACAGCAGCAAAGTCTGTGAGGTTCCCCTCAACAATGCTTCCAGCAGATTGTTTTGTCATATGTTGGCCACCCTGCAGATAAAGCCCCAGGGTCTGTAGATCTCTGAGGAAGCCTGCCAAAACCCAGAGGCAGCTCCTTTGGTCACTGAGGCTCTGCTCTCCCTCCCCACTTCCTCCCAGACTTCATGGAGGGGAACACAGCTCCCTGCATCTCCTTTCAGGCTCCCACAGTGCTACAAGGGGTAGATTTCACAGTAAAGGAGCCTGCCTCAGGCAACATTCACTCCCCAAATTCACACTAAAAATCCTTCTTTCAGAGGTCAGAAAGAGGATCTTAATGTCAAGAGGCAGTGCTCCTTTCTGTATGAGTGTCTACTCAGATCTCAAGGGACATCAATAGGTCACGCGTGCAGCCAGACAGCCGGTGATGGAAAAACGCATGCAATCCGAGATCCTTGCTTCTGTCTGGGATAGGCAGACAGCCCTTACAAAAGAAAATGTTTGACAAAAGAAATGATATATATTTGTCTAAATGAAATTCTGTTCCTGCCATCCCCTTTTATGCTGTAGAAAAGATTATGAGGACAGGGAGTTCTTCTGAAATTCCTTTAAATATTTCCCATAAAACTCTGTTGCTTCAAATACTTGATTCTTCTTATTGAAGAACTTGAAAATGAGGATATCTTGAGGCTGTAAACATATTCCACTGCCTGAAACAGGTTAACATACTTTCTCACTGCTGACCAACACCCAGGATCTGCTAGCCTGAGCCTCAGCATATGCACTGCCCCTATTAAAGACCAGGGACTTAGTACCCAGGGCTTTCCACATCTGAATATTAGATTCCAAATCCACCATGTGGATCCTGTTAATTCCACACTGAGAAAGAATATCAGAGCTCAGAGTGATAATCTGTAACGGACCTAACCCAAATCCCCAGCCAAAGCAGCTATGGCTTCTGAAGGAGTTCAGACCTAGATCCAGACTTCTGTGACTCACCCCAGCTCCACAGGCTGTGCATGCAACATTAACACAACCCCAATGCCAGAAGACAAAGGCAAACCACAGATTTGTTGATGCCCCAGCTGTGCTTGATTTACTGAAACTGGATTTAGGGCTTTCCCTATCACTACTGTCCATACCACTGGCATGGCTGGAAGAAAAGGACATGATTTGCTTTTCTCCTGCAGTGTGCTAGTATGTTCATGCCTACTTTCTTCCAAATACTGCAAATCAAGGTCAAGTGAGGTTTGATATTTACTAAAAAGCTAATTCTCTGTAGGGTGGGAAATAGAAGAAAGAGCTTGATTACAGAAAACCTTCAACTGCTCCTTCCTATCTTATGTCAATTCCTCTAATTCTGCTGCTGTTTTCTGCTCCTTAACTAGGCAATGGGAAATGCTAAAATCACTCACCTACAATTTTTCCTGCAGGGTATGAACTAACACCATCTACAATATACTCATTTCTCTCTCAGTAAGTACAGCTGCTGAGGAAGAGAACTAAACAAAGCCAAACCCTTAAACAGACAGGTGAAACGACGGTGAGAACAAACCCTCTCCAAAGCTTGCAAGCCTGCTGTGGTTTTATTCATAAAGATACCTCTGAGAGCAGGTTTTCTTATTGCTTCAGCATTTATAGTCTTGGGTGAAGGCAGGGAGTGGTATATGTATGACAGAAGCTGAGCTTCAGAAGCTTTTTGTAGTTTCTTGCTGCTAGGTTTGGTTTAAGAGTTTTAATCACGTCCAAAACACTCCACCCATTCCTATTGCTGATATTTTCTAAAAATTTATTACCACATCATTTTTTTGCTGTCTCCCAAATATGAATGAGGCACCTGCATTTTACATGCAGAATGTAGACTTTGATCAAGGAACTCATTACAGCAATTATGTACAGCTTAAATGTCTCCAAAAGTACCAAAGTGGAAAGAATGAGAAGAAGGTCCATATTAAATTGTCCTTGCTATCAGATGCACATCTGCCCAGGAGCGCAACCTCACCTTGGGGCTCCCCTTCCAGTGAAAAATCCTCTTTCTTTGTGCAATAGACTGAAAAAATAGATTCTTGGAAGACATAACCAGGGGTCAGATCCTTACTCTGCCTTCAGAGGTTCAATACCTTGTCTTTTTTCTCTGGTATGACTCAGGCTAAAATTGCTTTGGGAATAACAGTGTTCTTGCTCTTCTAGTCCTGTGGGGAAAAGATTAAGAAATCACCACCCTTGTCTTTCCTATGTGAGAGAAGTCATGTGCAACTAAGGAATCACAGTGCAGACTAAGTAATATATACCATGGTCTTAGGAGTGATCTAAATGGCAATCAGATCTAGAGAGGCAGAACAACATAACTGGAACATCGCATCCACTGGAGTGTCCCTTGCATGGATCAGGTTATACAAGGGTTATTTCTCCCCATTGGTGAGCTATACAGGGAGTCTGAGTGAACTTCTGGGATCCACTGATCCACAGTTGCCATTCCTTAGGGATGCACATGAAATTTTCAGGCAAGAAGCATTTGAAAAAAAAAATTAAAAAAATCCTGTCATATAATTGAGCTGTGTATTCAGAGACACATTTAATTCCCTGTTTCTTTCCCCACCATGGATGTGTGCACACACACACACACATACACATACGCACAGTTCAGGATGGTGTGCATCCAGTCCAGCATCCCTGCATCCTTGCAATCTTACATCAGTGTGATTCTATATTAGATTATGAGTATTTGAAACAGAAATGCCTCTACCCTTTGCATTTTCTTTTCTGTTTTTTAAATTTTGTATGGAATATTTACTGGTTTTTTTGTGGCATGACCTTTCAGGATAGAAATGCGTATTCCTCTGAGCCTGTCTTTTGTTTGAATATCCACCATTTTCCTGTCTTATTCTTTATTATGGCATAGGCTAAGCACAGCCCTCACTGATTCCCCTATGACTCACATCTCCCCTCTGCCTGGTGGGCTGTAAACTCGGTGCAGCTTAAGGGACATTCTGTTTGTGTTGGAAGGTTTTTCCTGTTTTCCTTTGCCCTCCTCCAGAGGCTTTCTGTAGCCTCCTGCAATTCCGTTCGATCAGGTTTCTGAGGCATGGGAAGCGTCCCAGGGCTCTGCGGTCAAGGTGGATGTCAGGGACTGTTCTGGCCAGTGAATATGCATGTACAAGCGGCTATAGACCAACCTGCTCCCCTTCTCCAGGACAGCTCTGCAGCTGCTCTTCTGGTTTGCCCTGAAAAGGGCTGCTCAAAGAACTTCTCTGGAAAAGCAGATGAGGGTAGCAACCCCCATCCCTTCTAAATATTGTGAAATCATCCTGAAAAACCACCCTGTAGATTCAGCATCTCTGGAGATGTATGTGAGCAACAGTTTTTGTCCCAACAGATTGAGATTTATAGGAAAATCTTTCTAAAATGCCAAGCAATTTCGTCCTAAGATAGCACTTTGAGAAAGTGAATCTATTTTTTGTTATCGCTGGCAATGCAACACATAGGTACTTCCTTTGAATTGCAGCTGCAGATTAATAAGTTTTAATTTCCTATGTGGAGCCCACACTCAGATCATTTCCTAGCTGTCTGCTCAGTGAAAACTCCCACACAGAAGGAGAGGCTTTTTACGGTACCTTGAGAGCACTCTGTTGCACAGATGATGCATCCTCCAAGGGTGGTAGATGTAATTGTAAAGCAGATGAACTCTGGAGCCGAACTCTTTGCTGTGTTACAAGAGTCACATGGGAATGCTGCGGGTAGCTGGGGAGCTGTGTTGCTATGTTGAAGCAGAATGAGACCCAGTTAAAGGCTTCTGATCCCAAATACCACAGTTAAACCCAACAAGAGTTCAGATGCTGGGAACTGTTAAATAAAAGCTAACTCTAAGTGCATTCTCTTCACTAAAATAGTCTATATTCCATTTACCAAATAAATCTCATGTGGAAAATGGAAAAGCAGAGCAAAACCCATATTGTTTGGGCAATACACTTATATAGTAAAAAACCCCAGTATATCAAGTATGTTATTAAGGAATGTCTATATAGCTCATTTGAGAGCAGGCATACTTAGGCAATCGGCTCCAGTAAAATACTGTTGTAGAGCGAGAAAGCTCAAATGAAAATATTAGCACAGACACATTCTTGCCAACCTGACACAGAAGAATTGCATCTCATTTTGGAATGAAAACTAAAAATAGTTTAAAGATGTTTGTAGATTTCATTTTTGGGGGGACTAGATGGGTATTGGGGGTGGCTGAAGCTTGTGTTGTCAGCACTTCAGAATGCAAGAGGGAAAGGGAACTTTCTGGGAGCTTCAGTCAAGGACTGGAGCATTCAGCCCAAGAACTTCTAAGCTGGGAACAAGTAGTACATGCAGCTGAACACAAATCAAACTTCAGTGATAGCAGCAGCACAGTATCTTCGATGTGTCAATACACCAAAACCTGCTTGCATCAGCAGGCAAGACTCATTAGTGTGGTGCATCACTACTTACAGCTCCAACCTCATGCAAATCTGACAGATACCACTAGAGTCAAGGAATCCTTATTTGGAAATGGTCCACTGCAAAGTGTTCCTATCACCAACAAAAGTCTCACAGTTGCTAGCCCAGGAGACTTTGAACTGTGGGAGGTGGTCCAGATCCTCTGCAGAAGTTGTGTCTTCCATCCTCTCAGGAAAAGATGTGCCTGCTTGACTACAGCATCTTTCGTGAAAGAAAACTGAAAGCCCAAGCAAATATGCCGATTGCACTAACCTTTCCCCTGTACAGCTGTCTCCAGGAAGGGAGGGAGCATCAGAAAAAGTAAATTAGCCCACTGGAGCTCATTCTCTACCTGCCCTGTACTTAAATGGGGCTTTATCTGACTGGCTCTTTTCATAATCAATGAGTTTGCAGATATAGCATTTTTTGTCACATTTCTCCTGCTTTGGACTACATGACATGCACCATCCCTGTGGCTGAAAAAAAGGTCATGACTGATCATCTGGTAACACAGAACCCATTTTTACACTAATGGTAGGCTATTCTGGCTTTTGTTTCACATTACAACAACTGCATATTTACACAAACCCTACATCTGTTTAGTTAAATTAAGCCAGAGAGTGATGATCTTTGTCTTTACAAAAGAGCTGATTTAACTTTATTGAACATAGTTTTCCATTAAAAGATCAAAGTCGGCGCAGCCCCCTGCAGCAACAATTCAGTCCTATGTGTTTCTTCAAATATTCAAATAAAGAAAACAGGGAAACTGGGACTGGAAAAGCTAATGAATTTTGAGACAACTAGTAAAAAAAAAAGGAAAAAAAAAAAAGAGGGGCAGGGAGAAAGAAAAATAAAAACTCTTTGGAGCCTTTCTTTGTTATCCTGGGGTTGAAGAGAGACATTTTTCCTTCCATTAAAGTCCCATAGATTCTCTCATCTCTAAAACTGTCAGGAATTTATAGTGATACACTTCTAGGCAAATTTCTAGAAGCTGGTAATGCTATGGGGAAAAGACATAAAGTACAGTAACAGTGAAGAAAACCTGGTGAAGAACTAGCATCTCCAGCTATCATGTGTTAGCTCCAGACACCCAGCACAGTGAAATCCTACTTGCTAAAACATCAGTTGTATAAAGTTCCTTGTTATCTCTACAAAAAATAATGGTAAAAATAACAATTATTAAACTGTATCTGTAATGGAGATACGTATTTCATGTATTCTAAAAGAGCCTGCATGTAACCTCCTAGAATCTGATTTTGGGGAATTATTCTTTGTCTGGCAAACTTTTATTTTTGCGATGGGAATGGCTGAATATCTGCCTTACATTTCACTGCTGAAGTTTGGTATTTGCTTACAAGCTGATTTCCTCAAATCTCATGCTGACAACAGCACTTATAACTCCCTACAGTAGGTAAGAACCATGGCTACACTTCATGCT
>WEIS01011865.1:0-17090 GCA_013389965.1 Todus mexicanus
CTGCTCTCCCTTCCCCAACCCCACCTCTGTGGAGCTTCCTAACATCTGGAAGTCATTGCCCTGCGCCATTCCCATGAACAGCCCTCCGACCCACCAAGCTCCTCCTCTGGGCTAAACAAAAGCTGCCCTTATTGCTGAGCTGGGGAATTTCGCCTGCCTTCCCCTCGCCCCGACCACAAACTGCTTCTCAATCTGTCACCAGAAGAGCATCTGCCTGGGGAGCCTCAGAGCATCCTCCGCTCCATCTCCCTCCATGGGCATGGCCAGATGCTGCCATTGAGGAAAGCTGCAAAAAACCCCCAGACAGCAGCACAAGAATAAGGGAAAAGCTGCTGCAGATTTGTCCAGGAGCAAAGCCCGTGGTCCAGGGTTGTAATCACTACAACTACATGCTGATTTTTTCCCCCCTCCTCTACGAGTTTTTGCTCTGAAACCCAGATGCCAGCAGAAAAGCAGAAGAAAAATGTACATAAGCCTGGCCTGGCCTCTCCCCACCCATAGGAACCCAACCCAACCCAGCCTGACTTCTGTTCTGGAGGTTTTGTTTTCACACAGCTCCAGAACCACAGAATCCCAGAGGGGTTGGGGTTGGAAAGGACCTCTGGACATCTTCTGGCCCAACCCTCTGCTCAAGCAGGGTCACCTAAACCTGACTGCCCACAGACACATGAGATACAGATGAAGCCACCAGACTGGACGGAGTCTTGTCTACAACACCAGGGAGAACATGTGGTTTTCAGGAAGGCGAGTCCTCTAAGTGAAGCCAACTTCCAAGGGCATCCCAAGGCCAACCCTGCGGTCACAAAAGGTTCTGGCGACCATCTGCCCGCGAAGCCAAAGCCCCGATTGTGTGACAGGCAAGCTGCTGCTTGCCCTGGACCTAGGTGCAAGCCAATTCTTCCTAATCCCAGCACCTGCACTGGAAGCAGCTTCACCATGGAAGCAGCTGGAGCATCTCGATGCTTCCCTTGGGATCTGCAAAGCCACAGAGGCTGTGCCGGCTCAGCCCCCAGGGCGCTCAGCACCTCCAGCACTCTGTAGAGCAGCTGGGGCAGGTACCTGAGGCGGAAGAATCAAGGGGGTTAGGGAGAAGTAAAACCTTCAGCCCAAGGCAAGTAGAGCAGCTCTGGAGCTGGACTCTTCCATCACCCCCCACCCCCAGCCTCGTGGGGTTTGTGGCTGGGAACAGACATTTCCAAACAAGCCTCCTTCTATTTGCATTCGAAACATTTATTTTGGGAAATACATATTAAACACTATTATTTATACAAAAAATGGACTAAATTTGTCATAATGCTGATAACCCCCAAAAGGCCGTTTTAATAGATCTGGATGAAGGGTTTTCGAAATTCTTTTCTTGTATTTTTTTTTTTTTCCTTTTTGTTTCTTCCAAAAAAGAAAAAAAAAAGAAATCAGGTTACAAAGGAGAAAGCGGCGTGTCTTGCTTGGCCCAGCTTGAGATACCAACTAGAGGGAAACAAAAAAGTTGAAGACGGCATTTGCAGAAGTGCCACACACACGAGATTTTCTCCCCTTTCGTAGTCGTCTTTTAACGCTTGAAATATATATATACAAATTTAATTTTTTTTTTTCAGTGAATACACTTGTTTGGGGTTTGTTTTTGCTAAAATATAGCAAGTCGGCAAGTAGGTAATTGTTCTTCCCCAACGGCTCCGTCGTGCTGTCGCGGAGGGGGAACCATGAGTTGAGGGGGAGAGTGGGTTCTCCCTACGATGTACCCCCCACCCCGCACCCCTTCGGCTGCCAGGGAATGGGGGCGCTTGTGGGGAGCCCCTGCAAAGCTTCTGCTCAGCAACATCACCTGGGCATCCCCACCAAGCCGAGAGCAACCTTCTCCTCCTCCCTCCCGCTCACCTGTGCTGAAGAAGGTGGCTCTGACCCCTGTGGAGACCATTGAGGGGGCTCCTCAGGCACCTTCCAGTGCCAGAGGATGGGACACGCTGCCACATAGTATGTGCCCCTCCCAAAAAAAAGGGTGATTTGCAGAAAGTTTTGTCCCTTCGAGAGGATACGGAGACTGACGGAGCGAACAGAGAGGCAAGCGGGGCTAGGGGGGGGCCAGGACTGCAGAGCTCTGCTCCAGGACCACCCGCTCCGGTGTCACGGCGTTATTGAACCGACCCCCTGGCAGGGGCTTATTTACTGCAGACTCATTGAAAGAGGAAGCAAGAGAGAGGACAGAGCAAGGAGGGGAGGAGTGGGGAGGGGCTGCGGGCCCAGCGCCCACAACCCCTGCCCCAGCCCTCCCCGCGGCTGCAGGGCTCGGTCCGCACATGCACAATCCCCTTGCACAAGGACTAGTGAAACAGAGGAGTGTGTAACACGTACACGTCACGCAGGGGAATCCAGAAAAACAAAATAAAATAGAAATTAAAAAAAATACCCAACAGCCTCCTCTGACGTAGGGAAAAGCCCGAGAATCACAAGGGGCAGCCGGGACAAGCCTCCGCCTCCCACCGGCGCTTTGCAGAGACGAGACGTTCCCCTCTCAGCCCCCTTAGGACAAACACACTCCGAGCCTTCAGCACAAAAAAACAACCCACCCAACTGAATGAAAAATAAATATACAAGTGTTCCCAGGACATCAGCCACAGCTACGGTCCAAGGGAGTGGGAAAAAGGAGTCTCCACAAAGCGTCGCAGGCCTTTTGCAGGTTGCAAAGCCAGCCAAGGCAGGTCCTCCCTCCCTTCTCCCGCGCTATTGCAAGGTAACAGTCTGAAAAGGCACTTCTCCCAAAGCAGGTCGCTCTGCCTGGCCGGGGGTCAGGGACAGGCGAGGTGACACCTCAACACTCCCAGTTTATTGCATGGAGGCAGGGTAAGGGGGGTTGGCTTGGGGGCTGGCGGGTCCCAGAGGGCTGCGGAGGGCTCGGAGGAGGCGGCAGGAGACAAGAATGGCCCCGTCTTGCTCTCTTCATGCCACCGTACCTTGCTTCCGAAGGCTACATCCATCTGGAGAAACCCTTTGCCTTCAATGGACGGAGAAGAAGCCTCTGCATGGAGAGGCAGGCAGAGCTCCTGGGGGCACCCCGACCCCAGCGGCCCCATGGATCTGCTCCCCCGAGCTCGGCGCTGGCGGCCCGAGAGAGCCCGACCTCTGAAGGGGGACGGTCCCCAGCCCAGGGATGCTGGACCAGGGACTGAGAAGAAAACCCGTGCCACAAAGCAGGGGGGATGAGCGGTCGCCCCGCTCCACACGACAGAGACGGCGTCTGGTTATTTGGTCAGTTAACATTGGCAAGAGGGGAGGAGGTTGGGGGAAGGAGGGGCAGGGGAAAAGGGACAGTGGCAGAGGATCTATATAAAAATAAAGGGGGAAGAGGGGAGAAATAGCGAGCGTGAGCGAGCAAGGTCCTGGCTACGGAGCGAGACGGTTACATTTCGTTAGCCACCAGCTCTTTGTCGGTCACGCCGTTGGAGAGCGAGCTCTGGCCCTCGTTCAGCCTCTTGACCCTGTAGGCTTCAAAGTGGATGTTGCTGGTAATATCCTTGATGTTCTGCATGTGTGTCCTGCGGGAAAGGGAGACAGGGGCAATCGCACCTCGATCGGCCAGCCCAGCTTCTGCCACCCCAACCCTTGCTCCCCCCAAACCTCTGCTTCCAAACACCCCCCAGCCCAAACTGGGGCTGTTTTACCGGTTCCTGGTATCTTTAGAGCACAGAGGGGAGGCAAAGGCAACTATGGGCAGCCAAGACCAGAAACTGCCACTGGTACCAACAGCCTGCGCTTGGGTAGGAGAGAGCCCTGGCTGCCCAAGACCCATCTGAGAAGACCCTGGACCTGCAAGCCCCTGCGATCAGGGTTTGTAGCTCCATGCAACAACAGACACACCAAAACCAGCTCGTGTGGGCAGAGTTTAGCTTGCAGACAAATTTAGGAGGAGCCCTTCAGCAAGCCAAGGAGGCTCAGCCTCCCATTCCCCTGTAGCAGGGACACCTCTTTCAAGAAGGACCAGCAATCGCCCAGAACCCCCAACGGCACGATCATGGGCTGCAGGACAGTGATGTCTTTGGGTTGGTGAGAGATCACGAAGCCTACAAGGCTTGAAGCAGTGGCTGCTTCAAGCTGGGTTGGGCTCTCCCCCCCCTTTTTTGGATGCCGGCCAGGGACTGAAGGCTACAGGGGCAGGGCAAAGACCTACTGACCTGATGAGGAGGTCCCGCAGGTAAGCGAACTCACAGTGTGTTGTGTTCTCCACTGGTAGGAAGAGAGAGAAACCCATCAGCATGCACCTTGTGGCATGAGTATGGCAACCACCTGGGGTAAGGAGGACCCATGGGGCTCCACTGGCACGTGGAGAGCTGAAGGAAGGACATGATCTCTTGCTGACCAAGGCTCCTGCTGTCTGAACGGGGCTTGGAGCAGCAAGAGTGCAAAATCAAGGAGTGTTGCTCTACCACAATCAGTCTGAGGGCTCACGGTTTACCAGGTGTTTGAATTTAAAGGATCAACTCCCTTTGTTTTTCCCTTTTTTTCCACCCAAACAGGCTCGAACATAATGCAGAAATGGCAAGACAACCAGTACCACCGTTCTGCAAAGGCTGCCCCTGGCCATGGGTGGGTCCTGGGGTCTCCCCGTGCTGAAGGCAGATGCCACATGCAGGTGAGCCCCAGCAAACTCAAGAGCTTCCAAGGACAGAGCACAAGAGGGCAGCAGAGCTTTAAAATACACCGACTTTTCCTGGCATCTTTGTTAAGCCATCCCTCAACACAGGATTCCGATTAAAAAAAGGCTCCTAAATGAAAGAAACCTATGAAATGAAGGGAGGTGGCACTGGAGCTGAGCCAGCTGGCTCTCAGGGACAGGGAAATGTGGAGATGCGCTGGAGCCAGGAGCCTTCATCAGGCCTTTAAACCGTGACTTAAAATGGTGGATAAAAAAAAAAAAAAGGAAGATGTTGATGGGATGAAGATGGCAGAAGGAACCGATCCCACCAGGGCATCAGCCAAATGCACGGTGGAGGGTGCAGAGACCTCCAGATGCCAGGGGAAAGGCTCTAATGTGGGCTTGAGACACAGAGATGTGCCCTCAAATCCAGCCATCAGGCATTTAACTGTGCAACCAGCAGAGGTCATGCCACAAGACACCCAGAAGTGTCCCCTCTGGCACTCAGCAGCCCCCCTGAGCCACACAAAAGCCCAGAAACCGGGTGCAGGAGCATTGCCCAAAGTGTTTCCACTCCCCAAACACCAAGGAAGTGATTTTCTTTGGAGGGGCAGGGAAGCTCTATATACACCTCGACTTCTACTGCTGGGTTGGGACCTCATCAGCTTCTGTCAGGGCAGGGAGATGGGCTCAAGAGGTAGGGAGATAAGGATGAGGTACCTTCAATGGTGCCCCACTTGGTCTTCCTTCCAAGGATTCTTCTTCCATTAACCTGGTACTCCTGGTCACTGCCCACCACTGCAAATGGGATCATTTCCTGAGGGAAGAGGAAAAAAAAAGCTTACATTTTCCTCCTGAAAACCAGTCAGGGAACCCAGCTGGCAAGTAAAGTCCTACGTCAAGCTGTTTTCAGGAGTTTTACAGGGCAAGCTGGTCGCTCCCTGATGTGCAGGCAGCAGGACCCAGGCAGCAGCATCTCTCGCAAACGTGCCCAGTTCAAAACTAGTTTAGCCAAACCCCCCATTGGCAGGCGCCACCGTACAGCCAGGGCAAAGGTACCACCATCTTGGTCCTGGGCAGACCCTGTGGACTGGGGCATGGCAACTTTGGAAAGAAAATAAGAGGCCCTTTACAAGAGACACCTCCCCTGCCAAGGACATCATCAGCCTCTGGCGCTGCAGGGCCCATCCGAACACATCCAGCCCCCAGCCCCCCTCACTAACCCTGAATTTCTCGTTCACGAGCCGATCTTCAGAGTCTTCATCAAACTCCTTCTGAGGATACACGTCAATCCCATTGGCGAGAAGATCGGCCATTATCTAGGAGAGAACAGCAGAGGAACAGGTGAAGGAGACACAGGCAGAGGAGCTGGACTCCCACCACAGTGGCATCTTCCAGCCGACCCAAGAGGCTCTCAGGAGCAACACCCACAGGTCGCAACAAAGCCCAGCAGCAACACCTTCCTGCTCTTTGCAGAGCAAAGGGAAAAGCTCCCAGCCTGTGCCCAGCTGGATGCAGCTGTGAGCACAAAGAGGGCAAGACCCTTGCAGAAGGTACACTGGAAAACCAGGCCACTCAAGCCCAGCCCGGACTCAACCTCCCAGCCCCATTTCCAGCCATCCTCTAAGGGAGCTGCTTGTGGAGTTTGAATTCAGCCCTCCAAACCAGATCGGTTATTTCAGTGACCGACCCTGCTCATTAAGAACTGGGAAGATGCTGGTGTGGGAAGGGGTGACTCATTCTCTTCTGCACAGAGGCATCCAAGAACCTCTGGCTAACGTGCCGTCCTCTCCATAACCACTGAAGGTGTCCCCCCAAAACTAAAACTGCCCTTTTGGAAGACCTTCTTTCCCGTTGCTTTGCTTCCCTTCCCTGCAGCTCAGACTCATGGACCAAGGAGCTCGGTCTCTGGCTTCCTTCCAGCCTCTCTATGCAACACCATCTACCTCCCAAAATAACAGAAACCAGCCTGAAAATAACAACAACAAGAACTTCGGAGGCGGGAGAAACAGGCCCCGAGACTCAAGAGCTCCAAACTTATCCTGCGCTGACAAAGATCCAAGAGAAACACAAGGAACTGCTTGAGGCACAAGTTTTTCCTCCGGCCACGTGGGATCGCTCAGAGCTGCAGCCGGAGGAATGCGCCGGGCGCCCGGCCAGGAGCTCGCCTTCCCGGCCCGGGGAGAGGGGATGGGGCAGGAGGGGATGGGGGACAAGAGATGGGAGCCCAGATAAGAGCCCACCGGCCCCTTACCCTTTGTTTGAAGTAGTCCCGCTCCTCCAGCGTTAACGTGTCGGCTTTTGCGATCACGGGGACGATGTTGACCACTTTGCTCAGGCGTTTCATGAACTCGATGTCGAGCGGTCGCAGCCTGGCAAAGCCATCAGAAAACAAGGGATTAACGCACTGCCAGTGAGGTGGGGGCTGCTGCAACCCCCCCGGCGGAGAGAGGCATCCAAAGCCTAGACACAGAGGAGGAATCGCGCTCTTCTGATACGACAAATAAAGACATTTCCTTCGAAGCAGGGCAGCGCGCGGCCGTCTCCGAGGCGGTTTGCAGACGAGCACTCAAAGCGTTTCCCTTTCAAAGCGCCCTGCTATCGCCCGCAGACCCCTCCCCAGCCCTCTGAAGGGGGAGAGAGAGGGCTTTCATTCCTGTCCCGATGCTCAGCCACAGAGGACTGCGGGAGCCTGCCCGAAGCTACGCGTGTCCTTGGCAAAGCCGGGATGAGAGCGCGGGATGAGAGCACGGGTGATGCCGGCTGCGGGGCTGGCCTGCCCGCGAGCTACAAATCAAACTGGGTGTGAAACCTTCTCCATCCTTATCTGAGCTGTCACCCACCCTCCAAGGGACAGCACGACATTGAAATGGCCACAGGTGACTCCTCCTGAGACTGAGCACAAGGCAAGAGCCCGGATTGCATCTCACATCCATCCTCCGGGATCAAAAAAGGCTCCGCTAATTCTCCAGTGCTCACGTGGCACAGAAGAGATGCTGCTTGTTTCAGAGGGCAAACATGTCAGAAAATCTCTCCGACAGAAGTCTCTGCAGCTGAAAGCTGCAGGGATTGCATAATCCTGATGACCAGCCCCTTGGGAAATCCCTCCGTGCTACACGCTCCTGCTGACTGCATGGACGTGACCTCCAGTGCCACAGTGCTCAGTGTCCAAGGGCTGCCGTCCAGCTGCAGACAGCAAGGAAGGCACCTAGCCACGACCCTCCCTTGCTCCTCAGGCCTCCCTGAAGGTGTTTTTCCACGCCAGCTAGGGAAAACTCTCCCAGAGACACCTCCACTTGCTGCAGGTCCTCCCTTGGTGGCTCTGGAGGTGATGGGGGATACATGCCAAATCCCACCATGGTCTTCTCAGACCCTATGAAGGGGCTCAGAAACCTCCAAGACCCATCGCGGCTCCTGCAAACCAAGCAAGAGTCACAGGAGCACAAAGGGGAAGAGGCTGATCCTGCTCCTTGGCAATTACCAAGCAGTGGCCCCATCCTGCGAGGCCACCCCTGTCCAATTCCAGTGCCAAGGGAGGGACGTCCAGCCCCAGAGAGACCCACTCAGCTCTGGCTGATCCAAGAACGGCATCTCAAATCTGTTCCAGCACAGCCAGCACTGATGACCCACCCAAGCCCTTCCCTGGTCAAACCTACTCCTCTCCCTGGGATCAAGCTGGACCCTGCCAGATGGCCCTTCTCCCAACACACTAGTAGCACACATAGCCCAGAGCACGTCGTTAGCATGTGGACAAACGAGTTCCTAACACAAACTCAGGAGTCACAGATCACCCTGGGCCCCTGCGAAGAAAGAGCTTGGCTATTAAGGAAACAAAAGACAAGAAAAAAAGACAAGGAAACCCCCATGGACACATCTAAGCAGAGTTGCTGCTGGCAAACATTGTTTGGAGCTCTGCATAATGTATTTCCCAGACCTCCAAGGAAGTAATGCAGTTCTGCTCCTTTCCCAGCAGACTTCTCTCCCCCTCCTCTCTCTTTGCTTTTTTTTTTTTCAAACAATTTTTTCCCCTCTAAAAGCCTCTTCCCTACTGAGACCGTGTTCCTGCCTCTTTCATCAGCTTTTCTTCGCGACTGAAGACCAGGATGCAAATGTAGTCGATACAGATGAATTCACAATCAGCCAGAGATGTGAGTTTCGGCTCAGCTGACACGTAAAAGCCCCGTTACCGAGCCCTCACCAATACCTGGAGATGCCAACAAGGAGCATGAGCCAGCCTGTGTCCACCAGCATCCATTCAGGCATAGGGACCACGTCCCACACGGGTCTGCTCCCAACGCCAGAAGAGCCCAAGGTACCTTTGACACAACTTTCTGCTCCAAAAAGCTTCTGCAAGTGTCTCAACCATAAAGGTCACCCCCCCATCCTGGAGAACAGGAAGGGAACCAAGGGACTCTAAGCGAAGGGAACCATTGTACGGTTCTCAAGGGAACCATTCTACGACTGACTCCCCAGAAGACCAAACCTGTCCATTTTCAGGATATTTTGCAAGTTTCTAGATATTCTACCAATTTCTGCTGGGTACCCCCCAAACCCCTGAAGTATTTATAAGAGAGGGATGCTTTTCCCTGAGAACAAGACCTATTGCTAGATGTCATGTTCATAAGAAGACACTAAAGGAGAAGCAATGGTGTAAGGTGGTCACAAGTGCAAGGAGCTTGATTTTCACTAAGAGCCCTGTACAAACCCAGGTAGACATAGTCACAGCTTCAGCCTACGAAACCCTGCACCTGGTCCACTCATTTTTTCTGTTCCCTCTCCCTCTCTCTCTGTTTAAGAAAAAAAAGCATGCTCTTGCCCAACGACCTGGCAATGACCTTGGAATCTCTCCAGAGAAGGAGACTCCACAATCTCTCTGAGCAGCCTGAGCCAGGCTCTAACACCCTCACAGCAAAGAAGTTCTTCGGGTCCAGGGACCACACTGAGGAAAGCCCATCCGTGACGATAAGAAACATAACTCTGGTTTCCCAAGGGAGCCAAACACCTACTTGAGCTCTCAGAGGAGCCAAATTTCCCACCGACTTCTCCTCCCATGAGGGTTTGTCCTCCTTAACTCATTCCTCAGCTGATCACCATCCCGTGTGGGAGGGGACACACGAACCAGAGCCCAGCTCAGACACCGGGGCAGGAAAACGCAGCCCTGGAGCCACAGCCGAGGGCAAGCACCGGCCCCAGCCGGGCTATCAGGCTACAGGGAAGAGGGATCAGTGCAGGGCTCAGCAACAACGGCCGGGCTCGCTCGGATATTGGAAACACATGTTCAGCGCAGAGAAAGAAGAAAAGCAGCTGAATATCCACACAATTGCTGTTAGCCGGCGGCTGAGAGAAACCAGAGCGCGCGGCTGAGGAGGCTCCGGCGGGGGACATGGGGATGGGCTCCCGGCCACTGCCTGCACGGCCCCAGAAGAGCAGCTGCCACCACCCAAAATCTGCAACCTCTGCATGGCTCAGGGATCTGCAGGGGCTAAGCATTGGGGGGGGGGGCTTTGAAGAGTTAAACACCCAAAGCAAGGAGAAAATGCTTGAGTGCAGCTAAGGCTGCAACACCCCAACCTGCCAGGGCAGGGGCTGTGGATTGAGGCTGAGATAAGTGGGACCAATGCGTTAGACTGGCCTAAAAATGTCATCTCCCTTTGAAATGTTTTCTGCTTCATCATATTGAACCATAAACATTTGTCAGCCCCTCTGCTCCCAATCGACAGCCGGTTACACAAGACGAGCATAACTGGCCCATGCAGTCATTTTATCCCAGTGAAAGATGCATTTTTGGTCTACCCGCTGACAGAAGCAAAACAAAGTCTTTTCTGTTGGCATAAATCTTTACACGGGGAAAGAGGAAAAGGCTGCCACGAACACAGCGCTGGCGGCTTAAGTTTACTTTTGAAAGCAGACCCCCAAAAATCCGCCCCCGGACAGTGGCAGAAGTGGAAGGAACTGCCACAAATCAAAAGGAAACTTTGGTCTCGATTTATATTGTGATACTTGGAAGTCACATTTTCTGAGACACTTTAAGCGCCCCAGATTTTCACTGCGGGCTACATGCCTAGGAAAAAAGGAAAAAAAAACCCCAAACAACACCAAAAAAAACAAGAGGAAAAAAATAGAGTGAGATCTGGGCCTTTGATGCTGTCGCTTGAGAAGTGCCAGAGCCAGGAGAGCTCTGCGCTGAATAAACTGCATCCCACTTGCAGACTAGTCAAACAACCTAGAAAATGCCCTAAAAGGGTGAGGGTGTTCACTCCCTCGGTAGCAGGAGGAAAAACGGCTTCTGGCCTTACAAAGGCAGGGGCACAGCAGAAAACAAACATTGTTCTGTTCGCAAAGGCAGCTCTCCCGTCCAATCTGAGAGCTCAGCGACTGGTGTCCACCCTTGGTTGAGCAAGCAAGGTGATGAAAGCAAAGCAAGCAGCTCACCGGAGCCCACAGAGATTCTGCTGGCCCCTCAGAAGAGGACACACCGCGTTACTTTGGGGTGCAGCAGCTCTGCTGTGTTATTGCAATGGCTAAAGATGCTACAGCCCTAGGAAAGCCAACTTCATGCTGTCCTCAAGCTCCTCAAGTCCCCAGAAAACATGGAAGGATCCCAAGGATCGGCATAAGACAGACATGACCCTGTTGGGAGCGGGGCCAGGGGAGGACTGTGAAGATGATCGGGGGCTGGAGCCCCTCTGCTGGGAGGCCAGGCTGGGAAAGTTGGGGTTCCTCAGCCTGGAGAGGAGAAGGCTCCAGGGAGACTTTCTTGTGGCCATTCAGGACTTCCAGGGCCCTGGCACAAAGATGGGGACAGGCTTTTAGCAGGGCCTGCTGGGACAGGACCCAGGGTGATGGTTTGAAACTAAAAGAGGGAGATTTAGACTAGAGAGAAGGAGGAAATTTTTGACACTGAGGGCGGTGAAACCCTGGGCCAGGTTGCCCCGAGAGGTGGTTGCTGCCCCATCCCTGTCCCCATTGCAGGGGAGGTTGTTGGGGGCTCTGAGCAACCTGCTCTAGTTGCAGATGGCCCTGCTCCCTGCAGGGGGGTTGGATGAGGTGACCCTTAAAGGTCCCTTCCAATCTAGAGCAGTCTGTGATTCTCTGATTCTAAGGATGACCCTGAGAGACGAGCTGCTCAAGACTGAACACAGGAGAGAGAAGCCCCAAGCAAGGACCACAGGGTACATACGAGTGGCCGGTGGCTGGGATGAAGTATATACAGCAGTGCACCCGCGTGTCCGGGATCCGCTTCTTCCGGTTAATGTTGATTTCCTCCTGCAGGTACTTCTCGTACTGGTCGTTGATGAACTTCATGATGGGCTGCCAGCTGCAGAGAGAGGAACGGGGGACTATGGCTTTGTGTGAGGGATCTGGACCACCCTGAACTTCCCACCTGGCCTGACTGCGTGAAGCAGAGCCTGCTGAGCCGGGGATGCTCAGCATCTTACCGAATCCCATAAAGCAAACAAACAAACCAAAACAAAACAAAACACACTCACATGGGGAATGTTTTAGTTCCTGCCATTTAGCTCCCATTCATCCAGTGGGGAAATCACAAACCTCACGCGTTCACCACTTAGCAACTCCACGCACTGCAGCAGGAGAGGATTTACTGGCTGGTTTTGACAAGTAAGTGCCTAAAAAGTCCTCCCTTCTCTCCTCCTGGATCCAGCTGCTGAGCAGAGCAGGGACGGGAGTGTCCCTTGGCTCCTTGCACGGTGTCATGGCACAGGAGTGAGGGCAGCATCAAACTGCCAAGCCCGGTTTGTGGAGAAGGCATGTGACAGCAGCCTGCCAGCCAGGCCAGCCCTGTCCCTGCCCCAGCCCAGGGGGGTGATCCTGCACAGCCAGCCGCTGGCCCAGGGCCTCCTGGCAGAGTTCAGTCTCCAGAGCCAGCAATGGTGCCCGGGGACCGGCCACGCCAGCACCCAGCTGCTCCCGGCCACAAACAAAGATTGTCTCATGCCCAGAACAGCAGGATGTTTGTGGGATCTCACAAAGCCCAGGATCAGCCGCAGGGAGCGTGACACCACGGTGCCACCCACAACAACCCCCTCCCCTGCTCCCCGTGGAGCGTGGGTGGCACAGGACAAGGCTGCAGCCCTCAGCACCAGCTCTGAGCCAGGATGCCGCAGGGCTCGGGTGCTTTCCCTCTGCACCATCCCCACATCAGCGCAGCCAGCTCACCAGTTCTCGTTGTTGATGTGGTCTCCGAAGCCCGGAGTGTCGATGACCGTCAGCTTCATGCGAACTCCCTTCTCTTCAATCTCTGAAACAGAAAGGAGAGTTGTGAGTGTCCATGAGGCAAGTGTGGATGGGTGCTCTGGACAAGCCCACCCTCCTAGTCAGCTGGAGCTTGCTCCCTGGGGAGAAACGCGCCTTCACAGCTTCTACCAGGCACAAATCAGCCCTCCAGCAAGACGCAGCATCATGTCTGCCCTGAAATGCCACCCACCGTGGCCACCTCAATTGTGATGGAAGGGAACAAGTTAAATAAATGCTGGTGGATGAAATAAAGAGATGTTTTCTCAGCCCTGCAAACATCTCTGGATTGTAAAAGCCCCTTCAGAGAGATAAGAGTGGAGGTTTAGTGGAGGTCCACAACCCCCCTGAGCCCCCAGAGACACAAGGCAGAGCAGAACCAAAAGCCAAAGGACCAGGTGGGATCTGCAGAGCCTCACCGTGAGTGATGGATTTGATTTCAATGGTCTTGGGGATCCGCTCTTCAGAAGTCGGCTGTACAGATTTCCGGCTGATTTTGGATTTGAAGAGGGTGTTGATTAACGTGGATTTCCCCAAGCCGCTCTGACCTGGAAAAGAACAGGATAAACTCACTCGTTTCCCGGCTGCTTTGTTCAGGGGCCAGGGTTTGGGGATGCTGACGGACCCAGCCTGAGGCAGATCTGCAGGAGGGAGGTAAGAGGGGCCAGGCGCAGAGGAGCAGCCCATCCACCCCCAAGGGCACCCCGCGAGGTGCTGCTCCTCCCGCATCCCTCCCCACGTCTTCTGGGAGGGCCAGAGCTCGACTTGTTTATGCTGCCATGAATTCCCCAGCTTGTAAACAGCCAGCCCAGAGCCTGCCAAGGCAAGAACAATGTTTTCCAGCCGCGTTGCAGCGCGGGTTTCGTACCACACACAGCGCTGCCAAGGCAAAGCCGGGCCCTTTCCGCAACATCCCTCCGCAGCTGCACAGCAGAAAGCCGAGGTGCTGTCGCGGCACAGCCGGTTCACGGTGCCTTTTCTGGCAGGGAAATGGGGGCTCAGCTCATGCAATCTCACTTGCAGGCTCTCAGGATCACTTGCTGCGACCCCTCTGCCCCACTTGGAGCCACTGGCAGCAAAGAGATGGTTTCGCTAAAAACCCTTGCGAGAACCGGTTCTGCAGAGACCAGGCTTGCGGCGATCTCCCAGCCTGGGGAGCCCTCCCCGTAGATCAATTTGTGTGTGGAAATATCAAGATGGGAAAGGCAGAGCATCAGTAGAGCTCGCTGGGAAGCTGCAGCACCCAGATAGCTCTCACAGAATTAGCAAACCCCGCATCAGGCTCTCCAGGGCACCAGCAGCAGGGCAACCTCAAGCCCTAAAGCGCTCTCTGACTGCTCCGCCTCACGCAGGGCTCCCAGGAGAGCAGGCAAGGAGCTCTCTGCAAGGCTTTGGTGAGTTCTGACACCCCATGAGGTGTTCCCCTCTGGGACGTGCATACGGGTAACGCTCCCCAAGACGTGGGAAGATGCTCAGGACCACGGGCCACGTCACATCGACAGCTTTAACTCCAGCTGAATTCAAGCCAGAGCGGGGTTCACTGACTCCTAAGGCAGAGATCCCAGCGCTGAGCCCCAGGAGCCGCCAGAGAGGACAAACATCGCCGCAAAAGAGAAAAACCCAACTTGCTGAGCACGTTGCGGGCAGCTGGCGCAGGGGGAGAACTCACCCACGACCATGATGTTGAACTCAAAGCCCTGCTTCATGGCTTTCCGTCTCATCTGCTCCAGGATGGCGTCTATCCCCACGTAGCCAAAATCCGCAGTCGGCTTCTCCGGCCGCGGCAGCGCCGCCTGCTTGGGGCCGGCATCCCGTGGAGCGTCCGTCATGCCGGGTGCGTGGCTGGGAACTGCCTCTGGACCTGCGGAGGCCAAGAGAGGGTGGTCAGGGGTGGCAGGCGCTGCTGAGCGCACGGGGATGCTGCCCCTGGCAGGGAATGAAAGGAGCTGCCTGTTGCATCCAAAGCAGGAATAAAGCACGTGCGGGGACGCAGGGCACGGAGAGGCTAAGAGGAAGGAGGCACGCAGGATCTTCCTTCGCTCCCAATTACATTTAATTTGGGATTCCCCCTCTTAAATTTTTGGATTCCCCTTGATCCCTGCCCACATCACCAAGCCTGCCACAGCAAAGCGATGCGGCTGCAGGGGAGCAGGCACACCAGGTCCCACCAGAGCCTGATCTGCTGCCGCAAAGCGGGACCCAGCACCGAGAAAGGCCTCAGCACAAGTCTGGGAGGTTATTTAGCGAGTGACAAGGGCTTTTAGCAGCTCAGCCCCGTGCCCAGGTGCTGCCATTAAAGGCTTGCAGAGCTACCCAGCCTGCCTGCTCCTCCACACCACTGTAATTGCAGCGCGGCGCAGATTGCTGGGGCGAACGCCTCGCGGCCACGTTTTGAGGAACCGGGTGGCTTTGCAGATGCGGAAGAGTCCTCGGCATCTACCGACACGTGCCCTCCTCAAGCTGCAGCTGACGCCGCGCGCAGGCTGCTGGCCCCAGCATGCAGAAAACCCCAAACCCAACGCATCTGCACCGAAACGGGCCGTGCCAGGCAACACCCACACAGCCACGATGCTTTAGCGATGCTGCTCTGATTCTGCCAATATCTGTCCGAGGAGGAATCCAAACCCCTGGGCTCTCCTCTCCCCTGCAAGACGGCTCCAGGTTAGCAAAGCGCTTCAGAAGTCAATGTACAGGTACTGCCTCATTTAACATCTCTGTAACCAAAACTGGGGAACCATCCGCTCCCCGAGGAGTGTTAGGAAAACACATTTCTGAGAGCCCTTCCTCACCACAGGCTGCTGCTGCTTCTGCTGCTCAACACCTGGGGCCCTGCAACCGCCAGCCTAAACAATAATGTTATTTTCATTAAGCTCTTTGCAACAGTTCAGTATTTTTTGTTATTTATTATATTATTATGAATAAAAATGTTACTATTTCCATAGGACTTCTTGCAAAGTCCTCATCCTCACTCCTCTATTTTGTCTAAAATAGGAAGATCCTAAACATAAATTGGAACAGAAGCAGTGGCTCTCCAGGACATGCCACGGCCAGATCCTGTACTTGTTTGACCCATCGTGCTCTCTGCAGGGACGGCGCCAAACCTGCAGCATTTTTGGTGCCAGTATGGCCAAGCTGACCCTTCCAGAGCACCGCAAGGAGGAATGGGACATGTAATATGTCCAAAATTCCTGATGGCCACTGAGTCCCTGGCAAGAGCAGGATCAGACCTCCCGCACCATTGCTTCACCAGTGCCACCATAATGTGGCTGCTGGTCCCTCCAGCAGGCTGCTCACTTGGCTGATGGCACAGAGAGCCCAGAGACTGCAGCTCCCTCCAGCTTCCATGTTCCTGGACGAACACGAAGCAGGTGGGAACACATGTTTGAACCATATTTAGACCTCCTCTGCCAGGGAAACCCCCTCCACGTGGGCACAGGAGATGTGGAACCCATCAGCACAGCGCTGCACGGAGCAGGAGCAGCCCCGCAGCTCCAGCCTGGGCGCCGGGCTGACTCAGGACAGCTGCTCCAAAGTTGATTTTGCCAAAGACTCCGAGGCCGTCGTGCTGTAATTGATGCACATCAGACACGAGCCAAAGCCAACATCTGCGAAGCAGCAGATGAAAAGCACCCTGCGGAAAGGGGAGCCCCGGGGAGCCCCCCGCTCCCCCAGCCAGCTGGACGCCGTGCGCGGGCGGCCGTGGGATGGGCTTTGGGAAATGCTGCTGGCGAGGGGCTGCCAGCAAACCCAGGGCTTGGCAATGCCGCAGCGATGCCACGTGGCTGCAGAGGATGCAAGACAGGTTGTGGGCTTAGCCAAAACCCTGAACCCCAGGCCTGGCAGCCCTCATCCAGGATTTGGGAAAGGGAGTTGTAGGAGACCGGTGTTTGCGCAGCAGGTTAAATAACCCTTGCAGAGGCTGAACTGGGACTGTCTCGCGCAGCCCAGCTCGAGCCAGCAGCTCTATGCTCTGCTCCAGAGGCGCACAGGGAGTGGGATACTGGTGATCCAGCAGGATAGAGCTGATCCTGGAGCAGGGCTGGTCATGGACCTGGTGTTCAGCTGCTGCACGGAGCTGTCGGAGAGAAGCCAGGAGGCTGCACCTCTGCCACTGCCGCCCACCACATCCTCCCAGCCGCCACATTCAAACCATTGGCACACTACACGGATGCACACACTGAGTGAAACAAAGAGACATCCTCAGACGTGG